>JAHIAM010004637.1:0-52082 GCA_021605205.1 Aegilops longissima
CAAAATGGATAAAAGAAATGTATCTAGGCGTATTTTAGTTTTAGATACATCTATTTTATCCATTTTGATGACAATATTCGACGAGAGTAAACAAGTTAGCGATGATGGTGTGCGTGCCATCCTGCAATATAGGCCGTCGGTTTATATCTAACGGATAGGAAAAAAACTATGGCAATTTTGCAAAAATATACCCACGTCTCTCCGTTCACAAATAAGGCCTTCCCTCGTTCAGCCTTTTCTCTCACAAGATAAACTACTCATACAAATGCATCTTGATGTTCCGTGCACGCATGGGCAGCTAGCTAATTTCTTTTAAAGTAGTTGCTGCGATAATTGGGTTGAAGTGATATGTTTTATGTACTGCCCGAATGATTTCAGATTCACTAGTACCCCTCTGTTCCAAAATAGATGACCCAACTTTATACTAAAGTTAGTACAAAGTTGAGTCATCTATTTTAAGAATGGAGAAATAAGTAAAGAAAAGGTTGCCTTGTTAATTAAGAAAACATGGTAAAAACAAGGCATCTGGGTTCAGGGTCATCGTCACTACAGTTGTGTGTGCTGAGAAGTCTACATATCGAGGGACTACGAGCGAGGCACCGAGACACAATGTTTGAGAGAAAACCAATTGACATGATTATGATCGGATCGAGTTGTCACCCTTCCTTGTCATTGTTGGGAGGGAGGGAGGAGAAAGGCGTGTCGAGTGTGCTGGTAGGCACAGAGGCACAACTAGCGAGTGTGTGTGTGTGTGTGTGTGTGTGTGTTGAAAGAGAGTCGATAGATTATTATCAAGATCGATGTGCCACCCTACTCCTTGGTGCGGGTAGTGTGTGTGTGTGTATGTTTGAGGAGAATCCGATCGATAGATTAGTATCAAGATCGAGGTGTCACCCTACTCCTTGGTGTCGGGTAGTGTGTGTGTGTGTGTGTGTATGTTTGAGAGAAGCCGGTTGATAGATTAGTATCAAGATCGGTGTCACCCTACTCCTTGGTGTTGGGAAGTGTGTGTGTGTGGGGGGGAGGCGTGACACTCACATATCTCTACTCTTATAAAAAACAGAGTTGGTGATGATGGTGTTCCTGCCATCCTGCAACATAGGCCATCCGATTTATATCCAACGGACATGAAGAAAATATGGCAATTTTGCAAAAGATACCCACCCCTCTCCCCATTGCAAACAAGGCATTCCCTCGTTCATCCTTTTCCCCACAAGATAAACTTCTCATACAAATGCATCTTGATGTTCCGTGCAATGCACATGGGCATCTTGCTAGTAAGGAGAAGGAGTTTGTGTGACACATATCTAGCTATATTAAGGGATAGGTAGATAGCATATGTGTGAGAGACATTAGTGGCTGTGGGTGGGCGTGTTAGACATAGAGAGCGTGTGTGTTTCTGTGTGAAAGACTTGTAGGGCGGGGTAGAAAGATGAATTTAACCTGCGGAGGAGAGAAATACAGAAGTGCGGCGTGTGTGATTCCGATGCCCACGGAAATGAGATATGTATGCGTGTGAGAGATATTGCACAATTCATTCACGTATCACTATCTAGCGACCGTGGACATGCATCGCTTGAACATAAGTCAATATCTACTTCGTATCGTGGCCAAAGGTACAATATCGATTCAAGCGCTATAAAGATTGGACACTCACATATCACATTTTTTCTATTTAAATAAACCTTTTTAGTTGTGCATGCCAAAGTTACGTGATGTTTCTTCAAACAACCAATGTAGCTATCATGCACATGCACCATGTTACTCTTGCATTCAAATTCATTAGTCTTGGATGATTTAAGTTTCTATTTTGAAGTAATATATAGTAATATTCATATATGAATTCAGATTCACAATTTATGAAATGGAGGCTATGTAATCATATGAGGTAACACTTTTAAGTAGCTAACTACAATATCCATTTCTTTTGTGGCCTCTACACTAACACATCAATGCATTATGTTTAAAGTAAATAACCAATGGCACTAAATCATCTATTTATACGAGAAATACATAGGCTGAGCGTTTGATCCTTTTTGTGAGCACGCCACTACACCGTCGATTGCGGCGCCCGTGTGAGCAGCCAAGTTATCGGCGCATCATCGAGTTATTGTCTTTTTTGGGGTGGACTTCACACCAATTATTAGCTCTGGCGTGCCCGTGTACCAGTCTAGCATGACCTTCCGCTTACGGTCCAAAATTAGTTGAAACTGGATCTGAGCGATCCTGGGCAGCAAAATCTCCGCCTCCTTCTAAAATTTCCGCCACCTTAGTCTTTAGCATGCGAAATCCCCTTTTGTCCTTGGTGCACGGAGACCAACAGTTACAATACCGCCCTCATCTACATGATAGGTCGGGGCTGCTTTAGTAACTTCGGTTCCCCCCACGCCACCCCGTTTCCTCTCCCTCCTCCATAAAAATGACTAACTCCACAGCACGAGCATCTTACATCACGCCGTCCGTGCTTCATCGCCCTTTCTCCCTCCCTCTCGAAACCCTAGGCTGCTCATCCACCGGTACCATAGCCCATTCACTTGCCGTGCATCCACCTCGCGGATCTGCCTGCGGCCGCATCTACCCTCCACCTCCCCTAGAAACAAGTAGACTGCTCATCCACCACTGTACCAAGCCCATTCAGTGCGGCCTTGTCCACGGCACGGATCTGCCACGGTACTCTCGTCAACCGCGCGCATCTGCGTGGCTCATTCGTACTCCCACGGAGCAGCCGTCCACACCCGGAGCCGCCCACGCGCCCCGTCGGCGGCCTCTGATCCTCTTCGCCGACACCTTCCTCAACCCTACGGGGCCGCCGACACCTTCCTCAACCCTACGGGCAGCCGCCCGACACCAGCGTCAACCCTACGAGTAGCCGCCTATACCATTCTCAACCTACGGCGCCGCTTTGCCAACTAACAAGTCCATGGCCTCGGATATGCTTCCTCGCACCCTCATCCAACCTACGAGCAACCGGCGCCCGTCCACGGCCGCAGATCCGCATCGTCGACACCACCCTTAACCCAACCACGGGCAACCGGCGCCCGTCCACGGCCACGGATCCGCATCGTCGACACCATCCTTAACCCAACCACGGGCAACCGGCGCCCGTCCAGGCGCAGATCCGCGTCGTCGACACCATCCTTAACCCAACCAGGGTAGCTTCACCTCGCCCTCTTCCATGCCACAGATCCGCTTCGCCCACACGTAGTCCACCCTACGGACCGCTCCACAAACACCCTACTCGGCGGTTCTAGATCTCCTTACGGACCACGACAGCCAGCTGGCGTCATCACCCTCGATGTTTCTAACCTGATTCCCACGTGCGGAGAGATGCCAAGCACCGCCACGGCCTAGGTACTTGTCACCTTTAAACCCGTCCGGCATCACCGCCGATGTACTTCAAATATACTAACGGTTCTTTGTTACTGTTATGCAGGTGGCAAAAACTACAAGGACAATTTTCTTACGGATCTAACAGCTTGGCCAACCAAGATCCTGGTGAGGCATTGCTATGATCTTGTAAGCGCGTCTCTCTCTTGTATTGTTGCTTGCGGTGCTTTGCTAGGATTTTCGACCAGTAATCCCTTTATGCGAACAATGATTTCTACTCTTGGCTGCTAAATTAGATATGTAGATGTCATACATGATACTACCTCGTACCTCCGTTCCTAAATATAAGTCTTTCTAGAGATTCCACTATAGGCTACATATGGAGCAAAATGAGTGAATCTACACTCGAAAATGCATCTATATACATCGTATGTGGTCCATCTTGGAATCTCTACAAAGACATATATTTAGAACAGGAGCGATACATTACACAAAATCGTAGGTGGCATGTAGGAATTCGATTGCATTACATTAGGCTCCCTTAGAGTGCCTGCCAGTCCAGAATATAGAGTCATGGCTAGTTTATAGTAGCACACAATCGTTAATTGGTGGTTTAAATATGCAAGGGATATGCAATGTAGTATCATGTAGAGATGTCGAAATTAGTGTGTCAAATTGCAGATAGGGTTACACAATGAAAAAGTACAAGATGTATGTGGCAAGGTTTAAATATGCATAAGGGATATGCAATGTAGTATCATGTAGAGATGTGTGAAATTAGCGTGTCAACTTGCGAGATAGGGTTCTGAATGAAAAGGTACAAGATGTATGTGGCAATTTCATGGAACATCGCAAAAAGGAGAGGCAGCGGTGAGCCTATACGAGTGTGCTATAGTCGTCACTCCTCCATTGCAATCATCGTGACATATTATTTGTATGCCAGTTCTATTGGCCAAGTTTCTTGGGACAGTTATTACGAGTTATCCTAAGAAAATAAGCACTGTGAATATAAGCTCCATGTATCGCCAACCAGTTCTTTTCATTGCCTTTTCAGCTTATCTTTGGTATGATTAGTGGAAAGTCTAGATTGCATTATATATATTTTCATTTTGCTGCACATATGGAAATTAATTTGACTTGCAAACATCACAAATTGAACCTAGTGCAGTAATTAATATGATAGGAAAACAGACCATCACTATTTGCTCAAAATGCAAATACGAGAGATACCATCTACTTGGCACAATCTACTTTGGTCAATGTTTTCCATAGAGATCCCATTGCCTAATTTAAGCGAAGAGCGATGACCCACATTTAAATGAAGAACAATTATTTGTTGAAATTCGATGGTCCAAGTGGCTGGTTATTATCATATAGCAGTACCACGAAAGCATCATATAGCAGCGATAGCAGCTCATAGCAACTCATCATACAGCGCGATCGCAATTCATCATATACCGGCAGCAGCTCATAGCAATTCATCCTTCAACAACACCTCAAGGCCATGGCACGGGAGGAGGAGGAACAAGGTGCCTTCTTCCAGTGTGGCATCAGTGTAGTTGTGCGGCCGCTGGAGTAGTGCGTTGGACGAACCACAGTGGAGCATCTTTGGAGACCATGAGAATGAGGCGGCGCGGAGGAGCAGCCAGGGAGGTTTGCCCCTACCCCGGCCGTGTAGCCTAGCTGGACATAGCATCGTCGAGGACCAGGCTAGATGGGACCCGATGTGACGGCTGTTGGAGGAACCCTAGTCTTGGCGAGGGGATCGAGTAGAGGGAAGCGGAGAGGAGATGCAAGCGGGCAGGGCAATGAATGCTTGCGTGTTTGTTTTTACTTGAGGTCGGGTGTGACACAGGCGTCGTGATTGCATTTTGAGTGTAATATAGGCACACATGAGTCATTTCACTATTCCCTTCCTTCAATTTTAGTGAGGTTCTAGCAAGCACCCCCTCAAAGTGAAATTAGTTAAGCCCTAGCCCATATCTCAAAAATGACTTCTTTACATCTTTTATGGCTTATTTTGACAATATACCACGAAAAGGAGGAATCGAACGGCCCTTAACACGCAATTCAATTGTCGTGCAATGATGTATCACTCCTGCACTGCTATCTGTACATTAGGCATCATCATACATGGCATAACCTAATACATGTGCTTTCCATTGTAGAATCTGGAATATGCAATGTTTATGTTAGTTCATCGTTGCACATGATGTTTAAATGCTTATAAATCTGGTCGTCAAGTGATGGTCTTTAAGCCTCCTTCTTTGCTTCTTTTCTTGATATGTAAGATTTGCTCACATCTGTTCAATTGCTTGTTTGCATCAGCCAACCATAGGACTGTTTGCTTTGATTACTTGCTTTTCTTGATCTAACACTCTGAGCTTGTCAACAATTTAAGCACTAAGAACTGCTATAGTGGGGCCTTGTCTAACTCATAGGTGAATAAAGGTTTGGTGTACACTCTGATGGCTCTCCAAGAGTACACAGAGATCAGTTCGAAGGTATGCCTAGTTTTTACATAGTCTGGGACATAGTAAATGCTCATTTCATTGTGTGCAAGTGCAAGAGATGCGGCATGTTTCATTATGTGGTGTTGTTTTGTTATAATCTCATCCTTTTGTTCCACAATTTGGAAAGTATGCATATTTATCTTCAAGAGGCGAGTAACTAGTTTGTGTCACCTTGCGGAGAAGTGCAATGAAGATAAGATTGAGATTTCCAAGTACAAGATGTTAGGAAGGAGCCTTGCAAGAGAAGTAGGAGCTGTCTTTGAGCCTCTTCAACCTGCTAAGGTAAATCACATATGCAACTCAGCAGTTCAATTCCTTGTTTGTTTGAGGCATAGTTAATTTTCTCTTTTCAATTGCTTTATTGTCCTCACTTAATGAGATGCCCAAATAATTATGCACGATGTTAGGTGCTTGTATCACTATTAGTTGACATAATTAAAGGCCTTACCATTTAATTACTCTGCTTGAAGTGTGCTTGAAGCTTTGAAGTCTATTAACCAACTATTATTGCATAGGGCTCACAATCTAGTTTATACTATGCTAATGATTGCATAGTTTTACTGTAGTATGTTTGTATGAAACCCTCTGCTGTTCATTATGCTCCTAAGACTTTAATTGAAGTCAGAGAATATTAACTGCTTGCTTACTTATCATAACATGTTGTCTAAATTTGTAACTTAATACGTGTTTCGATTGGGCCCCAACATCATGCTCCTCACGGTGAGCTAAGAGGATTCTGTGTCTGAGGCTGCTTGACTATCTTTTTATAATTTTAAAATATCACACCTTATGCTTCATGGCGTGTAACATTTTTTTCTTAAAGTGGCGTGTAACATTATTGTTAGTCCTGTTTTGCCATGTAGTACAAAATAGTGTGTTGTTAAACTTCTTTGTTGTAACTATATTTTGCCTAGTCATATGTACTTACGAAACATTTAGGGATGAAGTGACATCAACACAAAAATACGTGGCGGTGCGGCATGGCCGTTACGAATGATTATGGATTGGAATTGGAATGTCTTTGATGTTCTCGAGCATCAACTAGGGTGGCAAGACAACGTGTACATGATTGTCAGATATAATCAACAAGTTGAGGCGGACATGCGGGTATTAGATCACGAGTCAAAAAATGAAACAAGACACGAGGTAACCATGAAGGAAATGGAATTTTGAAGACTGAAATTTGTGCTATTTGAATCCGGCCATCCTATTTTCGGAAGAGATTATAGTTCAAATGGAGTTAAGTTGATCGCCTCCATGATGTATGAGCCGTGTTTGCCAGTGTATGTAATTTGTTGTTTGTGTATGCTTTATTATCACTGTCGTACCATAATGCCCAATGGGTATAATCGGTGTAATTTCTTTATTGTATAGTGTAGGATTATTCTACCTTTCTATGCCTTGATCTCTTTGTTGTATAGTGTATGCTTTTTAGAGGTGATAGTATTGAGTAGGATAATTCTTTGAATATCTATATCGTTCAAGCAGAGGCCAACTTGCGACCATGGGCCTTCTACATCTCGTAGGATCCATGGGCCTTCGTCTCGTAGGATCCATGGGCCTTCTATGTATCGCGAGATCCATGAGCCTTCGTCTCGGAGTGTCCATGGGCCTTCGTCTCGCGGGATCCATGGGCCTTCTATGTCACGTAGGATCCATGGGCCGCCGACTCATTTATGGGTCTTATGCGGCCTTTAATGGGTAGTGGCGGCCTAAAATGGAAATAAATGCGTTTATTGGCTGACCATAATGGGCGTTAATAGGCCTTATTTGGTGATGCTATGAAAATGGCCCAACAAACTAACGGACCTAAGCGGGCGGTTTATGACGACAGTGGTGGCCCTAGTAGAAAATAGCGATGGGCGTAAGTAACGAATCTTGCAAATAAGCCCAGAATAAATGGGCTTTGAGAAGACGAAGATAACATAGGTATAAGCGGCCCAAGCTGAATAAGGGCCCTTAATGGGTATAAGCGATACACTATTCATTACGGGCCAGTTTCACCGAAACCATTAATGGGTATAAGTAATACATTGTTCATCACGGGCCAGTTTCACCACGGGCCATTAATAGGCCAAGAGTCACATAGGGCCTTATATGGGCGAAAAGGCGTCATGGGCCATACATGGGCGAAGTGAAAGCAGGCTGGAATCATATTGGATGGCCCAAATGGCGCTACGGGCCTAATCCGGATGAGGGCTTAACGGGCCTTGGGTTGAGTGGGCTGTAAATGGGCTATATCACGAACAGGTCGTTATGAGCTTTCCTTCTTTTTCCATGGGCGGCCCGTCACCTTTTGACCATGTCAAGCGGGCGGAGCTTTCACGGGAATGGGCCTCTGTTGGCCGTGCCACTGTCGGCGTATCATAAGGCAATACGTCCAATGAGTGGATGACACATCCCAACAATGAGCCGACCGTGTTTCCTCCAGCCAATGATGATTTTACCGTGGAAAATCCCCATTGGTCGGAAATATTAGCGGGTTATCGGATCAAAACCCGACCCGATAAACGCGGCGTTAAGTTACGGTGGATGCCGCGTGTCGGTCACCCTTAATGAAAGCACTTCCGTGGCGATTTATCATCATGGAAGTGGACACTTCCGTGATGATAATTTAATGTCGCATCGAACACATCTCGGACACATGTGTGACTATCTCGATTACGTCATAAATTTGTCATGGATGTACATGCATGACAAAAGCGACCTCTTGTGACAACCACGTATCATCATGGAAGTGTATATTTTGTAGTGTTGGCTTGCGCGTGAAAGCCAAGCGGCGCACCATGGGCCGGGGCTACTATCGGTGTTACGGAGCAGGGGTCCCAGACTTGCCTCGACCCACAGCGCGGCTGAGCTAGCGGCGATGCGGCCCATCTTCATCAACAAGGCATCCAAGACCCTCACGAGGTCCAGTCTCTCGTGGCGAGACGATGCAAGACCTCCTCCGGAGTAGCCTAGCCGAGCAGGCTCACGAAGCCGGAGATATCAAGGCAAAGCAAACCTCACGAGGCTCTCATAGCGTGAGCCATGACAAAGCGGTACCAGCGGGTGCGAGCGGCGCCAGTCTTGTGTGATGTCCCTATTCCTCTTTGGTGCTAAGGAGGCCAGCCTTGACGAAATCTGCAAGCATCGAGCAAGGTTGGCATATTGGTGCAGAGACCAAGACTAGGAGGGCGGCAAGGCGGAGGTCATCATGGAGCCCAAGGCGTCACCCAGAGCTTCGCGAGGCAAATACCGCTTTGTCGGGATAGCTTGTACTAGTTGTCCCCTTCAAATTTACGCCGTTGTTGGCTCCTTTCCCGAATATTGGGAAGAGGACGGGGCCCCTATAAATGGGACTAGCCACCACGGTAGGAGTAACCGACCGGAAGTTGAGATCATCCTCAACTACACAGCACAGAACACCCCAACCTCGGGAGCTGTTCTTCCTTGTCTTATTCATCATCGGCCCAAGGCAATCCACCGCCACCACCTTTGGGTAGGGTATTAGACCCTGCGATGGCGAACGAGTATAAACCTCGTGTCTTTACGTGTTGCGAGTTAAATCGAGTTAGTCACGAGATCTTAGCGAGCTAGGCGTGTCGGTGGGAGGAGAGACTACGCAGATGTTGAACCTAAAGGGTTTGCAGGAACTCCACATCGACAAACTATATTATTGACTCTAGTGCAAGTGGAAGACTGTTGGAAATATGCCTAGAGGCAATAATAAAATGGTTATTATTATATTTCCTTGTTCATGATAATTTTCTATGTTCATGCTATAATTGTATTAAGGAAACCGTAATACATGTGTGAATACATAGACAACAACATGTCCCTATTAAGCCTCTAGTTGACTAGCTCGTTGATCAATAGATGGTCGTGGTTTCCTGGCCATGGACATTGGATGTCATTGATAACTGGATCACATCATTGAGAGAATGATGTGATGGACAAGACAATCCTAAGCATAGCACAATATCGTGTAGTTAGTTTGCTAGAGCTTTTATAATGTCAAATGTCGTTTCCTTAGACCATGAGTTGTGCAACTCCTGGAACTGTAGGAATGCTTTGGGTGTATCAAGCGTCTGCATGGCGGGTGACTATAAAGGTGCACTACAGTTATCTCCGAAGAAAGTGCATTGGGTTGTACGAATCGAGATAGGGATTTGTCACTCCGTTATGACGAGAGGTATCTCTGGGCCCCTCGGTAATGCATCATCATAATGAGCTCAATGTGACTAAGGAGTTAGCGGGATCATGCGTCGCGGAGCGAATAAAGAGACTTGCCGTTAGCGAGATTGAGCGAGGTATGGGCATACCGCGATCGAATCTTGGGCAAGTAACATACCGATGGACAAAGGGAATTGTATACGGGATTGATTGAATCCCGACATCATAGTTCATCCGATGAGATCATCGTGGAACATGTAGGAGCCAATATGGTATCCAGATCCGCTATGGTTATTAGGCGGAGGTTGTCTCGGTCGTATGCATGGTTCCCGAACCCGTAGGGTCTACACATAAGGTTGGTGGCGCTAGAGTTGTTATGGGAAATAGTATATATTTACGAAGGTTGTTGATCCGGATGAGATCCACGAACATGAGGAACTCGCAATGAATGCGGAGGTGAAGATCGATATATTGGATGAAGGGTGGAGTCGGGTTGTTCTAGGAGTACTGGGGTGGCGACCAGCGTGAAAGGTGTTTGAAGGCCCGACAAGCGTTGGGGGCCTTATGGAGCCAAGGGAGGGCACACCACCGACTAAGGGCTGTCGCCTCCCAACCCCTCTCAACTTGGAGGTGGGTGCGCCTCCCAGGGCAGCCACCCTCCCGGCTAGGGGCAAGTTTCCTGGGGTGGGGCGCCCAAACCCATCTAGGGTTTCCCCGTGGCCGCCGCCCTCCCTAGGGAACCCTAGGGTGCCTCCTCCACCCCTTCCCCATATATAGTGAGGAGAGAGAGGGCAGCGCCTTCCACCATGGCAGACCCTCCCTCCTCCACTCTTCCTTCTCCTCCGTATAGCTTGCGGAAGCCTGTGAAACCACAAGCTCCACCACCACCCCGTCGTCTGCGAGTCCTCCCTCAACTTCTCCTCTCCCTTCTTTGGATCAAGAAGGAGAGACATCCCAGGCTGTGCGTGTGTTGAACATGGAGCGCTTGTCCGTTCGGTATAGGATCGAATCTTCGTGATTTGAATGCATGATGCGACTCCATCAGGCGTTCTTATAGCGCTTCAGCTTAGCGATCTTCAAGGGTAAGGCGATGCTGCCTCTCTCTCATTGCTAGCATCTCCTAGATTCATCTTGGTGACACATAGGAAAATTTTGAATTATTACTCGTTCCCCCAACCGTTGGTGCTGATATGGATTTAATGAGTTGTTACTCTATGAAGAAGGATTCGACCATTTTAGGGATATGAAATATGGTCTATGGATAATTGTGCATTTCAAGGGGTAGTACCACAGTGAGGACACTTGACCCTGGAAAGGATAATGATATTCGAAGTGGACTTGGACAAAATAAGAAGGAGTTTGTCTCGATATGTGGGGTGTCGCAAGAGTATGAAGGGAAGGTACTATTGGATATAAAGGAGGTAGAATGTTGGTAATATGGAGCAATTGTAACTCCATGATGAGTCGAGTAATCACGTCTTAGTTTGGTACAAATAGAAGGAAGGAGACATTACAATTGGATGTATTTAAGAATGCTAGGAAAATTGGATGTTGGAATAATGATCGGTTGCCCGATGATGAGTTCAAGGTTTACAAGTGATGAGATGGGCCATAAACCACATGCTCGGGGCGTTCCAAGCAAGCACACACTTGCTGAAGGAAAAACCACGGAAGAGGATATGCCTTTATCAACAAGCGATCTTATAGGAGTAAAACAAGACCTTAGAGTTGCGAAGGAATGATAGATGTTTGTTTGGCTTGCAGAATCCATGGATTTATCGAACTTAGTTCATTGATAAGAGAAATTCTGCTGGCGCTTGTGAGGATGACCGAGTGTTAGAATGCGGGATTAAGCTAAACAATATACAAGGTAATGATTTGGGTGCGGGATGGATTGATCACCATACCGACTTACTCTTATTATTAGCCTTGCTATATGGGATGGTAAATCTGAGTGACTTACCTATAGTGAAACAGCGATGATATTAAGCCTAATTTAATCCTAGAATGGTATGACAGTTTTTCCTCTTGTAAAGGGAGTTGTTGCTTATCGTAGGATATCGGTGAGGTTCAGCCCGGACCCGTTTTACTGCGGGAACCGGACAAATTGTTTGATGATCCCATGAGATATCGATAGTTGTTTAGTATTGGCGCCCGGACCGATCGATAAAAGGCCGGTCCACGAGAAGAACTATACCAAGATGAAAGGACACATGAATTGAGGAAGAAGGTTATGCCACTACGGAAGATCGAGTAGGAATTTTCCAGAATGCGAGAAAACCGCCATAACAAAAGGATGGAGTACATGAGTATTGATTGAACGTAACAATGCTTCTAAGGTGGTAGCCCAAGACCTCTGTGACGATTGATGGATTTTGAAGACCCTCGAACCTAACCTATTTCTTGCTAGCCTCTCGAATCTCGAAGCGAGATTCATTTAAAGGAGTGGTAGGTTTAACATCCAAAATTATAAATTTGGAATGTTATATTACATAAATAGTTCTGATTGTTTGTACGATTGTGGTGTGGTTGCTTGTGAAATTGAGTGAAATTTGAAACTTTTGAAAGTCAAATGAGAGGAATAAAATGACTTTCCCAAACTTTCACCTTGCATTTATTATCTCCATGAATTCAAATTCTTTTCAAATACAAAACCCTAGAGAAGATGACATGACTTCTTCCATTTAAATAAATGGAAAGAGTTTTGAAAAGATTTGAATTCAATTTGAAAATATTCCAAATTCGAAAACTTTATGCGACCCTATGAGTTTCATGAGAGAAGATAAAATGACTTCTTCAAATGCTAAGAAAGAGAGTTGGAAGTTTCAAAGATTCAAATTAAAAGTCCTTTGAAATTATTTTCAATTTGGAGTTATCATTTTTTTTCAAATTATTTTTCTCCAAAAATAAAATATTTGGAAAATAGGGTAAAATGATTCCCTACAGTAGAAAATTGGAGAAAATGGCTTTGAAATAATTTTGGTATTTTAAAATATTTTTATTTGGTTTATAAATGAACAAGTGCCTTATTTGCTTTATTTATATTTTCTGGATTTTATTTGACACTAGAAAAATGTTCATTTGGTAGCAAATCTTTTCTCAAAATTTGGATATATTATATGCCTATATAATATTCTTATTTCATTGTTTTTATTATGTAGTTTGTGTGGAAAAATGTTTAAAAAACTCTTGGAAGTGGGCCTCGCCAGCCAGTAAACCAGTCATGAATCTCCCTCCCAAGCACGAGGCGTCTTGCCCGCTGTACAGCGCCATGGGCGCGTGTCCTCCACAGACTCGCGCCCGCCTCTTGACCCCTCCTCCAAGCATCGTACCACCTCGTCCTATAAATACTCCTTACGGGCTTTCCTCTCCTCCCGCATCTCGCGCCGCTCTGCCCGCCTGTTGCCGCCTGCCCAAGTTGTCATGCGCCGCCATCGCCCGCCCACGGTATGTTGTCAGCGCCGCTCTGCCGTAGCCCTTGCCGCAGCCCGTCTGCCGCCATCCCGCCTGAGCCCGCCGCCTCGCCCGGGCGCCACTACCACTTGCCATTAGTCGGTTTCCCACGAACCGCGAACAGGTAATAAACCGCCCGGTATGGTTTATTTTTAGTTTTAGTTTTTCTTGGTTTTCTTTTAAAGCGGTTTTATTGTTTAGTTAGGTTATTTAGTGTCGTTCGCTAATTTAGATTCTATAGTGAGCGGCTTTAGTCCCATAAGCCTGCGTGAGCGTTTGTTAGATTTTTCTTTTATTTTTAATTTGGCGGGACCTAGATGCAATTAGTTTATTTTCAGATTAGCCTGATCTTCAAACCCTTGGAACTTTTACTCGTAGTCCAAATCCAATGAAACCAGCACTTCTTAATTATGATCTCCTCTATCATTAAAACAACTTAAACATATTTTGAAAGTTTAAAATTTGGTTTCAAACAGATTGTATTCAAACTTTTTGTTCATAACTTGGTTTTAACTCCGATTGAGTTGATTCTTTTTGCTAATTGAGGCTCTTGACCTAAACTTTCAGAAGACCAAATTCACTTAATTTTGGTACTGTTAGAAATTGTTTTGTTATGCAAGAGTTGTTTGCTTGTTTTGAAGTTTTCAGAGATCTTTTCTTGATTCTTTTGCATGAGTTCTTATGAATGCAATTGCTTGCTCGATAGATTGATCGAGTGTGATGAGTAGAACTATCAGGGAGTTATGAGTGAATCATCTTCATCAACATGAGAAGGCAAGTTCACACTTTGATCATATCCCTTTATTACCGGTTTTTATGCATTAGTTTCAACCCTCAAACATTGCATGAGTAGGTTTGATAACATGTGGAGTCTTGAAGTAGTTTATGAGGTAGGAACCTATTGTCTTATATTCAAACCTTGGGTGTTACTATGTTATGCTTATCTGCTATGATATGATCGTGGCGTGGATTGGTTTGAGTGATTCATGACGGATGTGAGATTTATTATTAATGGTTAACTTAAGGTGGCAACCTTAACACACATCTGGGTAGATTGGTTGGGGCACCTGGAGCACCAGCGGTTTGGGGGCACTGGAGAACCAGTGCTTGCCCAAGGGGATCTGGAGTACCCATGTGATCACCCTATGGAATGCCAGGCTCAAAGGGATCATAAGATTATTCATGCTAGAAACTTCCGTGTGCAGCCACTATCCATTATGGGCTCTGGCATAGTTAAGTAAGTTGTGGAAACCTTTCCATGATGGGCTAGTAGATTTAGGGGATTGTAGGTGTACCGACCTATCTATCGATTAAGGGGACCTCTTGGAAAAGACTGTGTCTCGGTCATCCGTTTCTCAAACATCATGAAGTGCGAGAAATTCGACGGATGAGATCGAGTCTTGGGGGGGAAAGTGCGCAAACCTCTGTAGAGTGGACAAACTAATCATGATTAGCTGTGTCCCCGGTTATGGACATCTTGAGTATACGGTACTTGAATTGTTGATTTGATCTCATCACTTTACTCAAATAATTAGTTGGGTTATAACTATTATTTTGGGATTGAGTTGGTGGAACCTTCTTAATATTTTCAACAAACTTTGTAGTTAAATAAAATATATTCCTTTTATGTAGGAAAAAATAGCTTTTGTAAAATTAAACTTAGAGCCTCCACCGACCAAATATGCATGTGGTGATAGTCATTATTCAACATTGTTCTCTGATGTGAAATTGCTAGTACATTCAATGTCTTGACCTATATAACTGCGTCTCATGTTGCAGGAATTGTCTGACAGTAAGTGATGCGTTAGGGTTAGGATGTCTACACTCATCTTTGGTTGGTGTTGATGGGAATCCACAACCTTGTTGTTACTTCGCTATATGGATTGAGGTAATAGTATTTACGTTATTTATACATGTGATTTACCTCTGTTATAAATCCTCGATCTTGTGTGTGTCGACATACCGATCGAGGATGACACTTAACCTGAAGACTTGATCCATTGATTGAATTAGCTACCAAATCTTGGTTTCTGGTCAGATTTTCAATTTGTGAAGCAACCATATTTTATATTACCGTTTAAACTAAAATTTTACAAGGGCATTATCCTATCCATATCAACTCTCTCACCAAGTTTGGCACATTTCATTAATACATTTGCCTGTGCAATTTTTGAAAATCCCAAGAGATGTTATATGAAGCAAGTGCTAGTTTGGTTCATCAAATGGCATAAATGTTTTGAGCATCTTCATTTCTTCAAACATTGGGCCATGCCCAATTTCAGCTCTATTAGCTACTTCATATGAGTGCATCATCCAAATATCTTTTACGGACCAAATATATAGTTGCAAAGCAACTATGTTAAGATAATGGTCCATTTCCCCTCTAATTACGGGATCATAGTCCCCTAGCCTAAACACGCCCGAGACATCATGTTTGGCCGTTAGCATCTCCTTGTGAATCACAGTGACCTGATCAAGTTTGATACATCAAACTTGAGGAGGATCATTACATAAAATATTGGGCGAAGAAAGAACCGGAGGGTCACCTACCATCCAGTGTGGCGCATACCTGGTAGCGCCCCACCTCGTGGCCCCACAGTCCGGTGCCATGTTTGGCTATATGAAGTCTTTAGCCCTGAAAAAAATCAGAAGGAAGCTTTCGGAATGACGTCGGCGTCTCGGCGAACTTGGCGAAACCAATCTAGGGCTCGGTGAACTATTCTAGAAACATCCCTTCGGGAGGAAATCATCACCATCGTCATCACCATCGATCCTCTCATCGGGAGGGTAAATATCCATCAACATATTCACCAGCACCATCTCATCTCAAACCCTAGTTCATCACACTGTCCAATCTTTATCTCAAAACCTCAGATTGGTACCTATGGGTTGCTAGTAGTGGTTATTACTCCTTGTAGTTGATGCTAGTTGGTTTATTTGGTGGAAGATTGTATGTTCAGATCCTTTATGCATATTAATACCCTTTGATTATGAACATGAATATGATTTGTGAGTAGTTACGTTTGTTCACGAGGACATGGGAGAAGTCTTGCTATAAGTAGTCATGTGAATTCGGTATTAGTTCAATATTATGATGAGATGCATGTTGTCTCTCCTCTAGTGGTGTTATGTGAAAGTAGACTACATTACACTTCACAATTATTTGGACCTAGAGGAAGGAATTGGGAAGTAATAAGTAGATGATGGGTTGCTAGAGTGGCAATCTTAAACCCTAGTTTATGTGTTGCTTAAGGGGCTGATTTGGATCCATATGTTTCATGCTATGGTTAGGTTTACCTTAATACTTCTTTGTAATGCAGATGCTTGCAATAGGGGTTAATCATAAGTGGGATGCTTGTCCAAGGAAGGAAAAACCCAAGCACGGTCCACCCACATATCAAATTATCAAAGTAAAACGTGAACCATATGGCGTGATGAAAACTAAGCTTGACCATGTGTCCTCGGGGCGTATTCCTTTATATAAGAGTTTGTCCAGGCTTGCGGTTTGCTACAAAAGTTGGGCCATCTTGCCACCTTATTTTTTATTATTTGTTACCGTTACAAATTACCTTATCACAAAACTATCTCTTACCGATAATTTGGTTGCTTGTAAGAATACCTTCTTGAAAACCTTGTCATTTCATACTGCTCCTCATTGGGTTCGACACTCTTACTTTTGAAGGACTATGATAGATCCCCTATACTTTTGGGTCATCAAGACTCTTTTCTAGCGCCGTTGCCGGTGGCGCCTTTAGTAAGGAAAAATTTATATAGTGTGCTGAAATTTCTTGTAAGCTTGTTACTATGGAAGTAATCCTTTGAGGGCTTTGGGTATCTTCACCCGACGGTGAAACAAAAGTTGCTCCTCAACCTACTGAACCTACTGAAAGTGTTTACTTTGAAATTCCTTGGGTATGATAGAAAACTGCTAGCTAATCCTTTTATAGGAGATGGAACATTGCATCGGGTTTGCACCTAATCTATGTGGATGAAGTTTGTGGATTATTTAAGCTTGCAGGTATGGCGAGGATGTTATAAATAAGAAGGCCTTCCTTTATCATTGAAGGAAAGTAATTGACATGGTTTAGGCTATGTCATGATACGGGATCATGGAACTACAACCGATTGAAATTGGAAGTTCATCGGAAGTTTTATCCTATGCATCTTGTTCGTGAGCGTAATTATATATATAATTTTGGCCTATAAAGGAAAGCATCGCTCAAGCTTGGGGAGGCTTAAGTCAATGATATTCATGCCCCAATCATGAGCTCTCAAGAGAAATTATTATTCAAAAATTTTATGCTTGGCTTTCTCTCAATAATCGCTCCATGCTTGATACTTCTTGTGGTTCTTTTATGATGAAGACTATTGAATTCAGATGGGATTTATTGGAAAGAATTAAACTCAAATATGAAGATTGGGATCTCGACTAAGGTAAGGAGTTAGGTATAACACCTAAGTTTGATTGTGTTAAATCTTTTATGGATCCGATGTTTTACGTGAATTTAGCACTAAATATGGACTTGACTCTGAGATAGTAGCTTCTTTACGTGAATTATTTGCTACTCATGTTGATCTCCCTAAGGAAAGTGGTTTAAATATCATCCTCCCATTGAAGTAAAAGTAGCGAACCTATTAAAGTTGAAGAAAAGACTATGACTTATGATGTTGATCCTATTTTCCCTTGCTTATATTGAGAAACACCTTTTCTGTTAGAATAAAGGATCATGCTAAAGCTTCAAGCGTGGTTAGTAAGAGTAATACTAGAACACCTACACACAGAAAATTAAATTTGAACCTAGTATTGCTATGGTTAAAGATCTCTGGCTGATAATATTGATGGGCATGTTATTTACTTATGTGATGAAGTGCACTAGAATTGCTACCGATACTAAGGGTAAACATAGACCATTGTTGGCATACTGTTGTTTACTGTTAAAATAGGAGATCATTGTTGTGACTTGTGTGATATGGATGCTAGTGCAAGTGCAATACCTAATTCCTTATACAAAGAAATTATGCATGGTATTGCACTTGAGATAGAAGAAATTGATGTTACAATTAAGCTTGCCAATAGATACTATTTCACCGTTGAAGTTAGAGATGTTGAAGTCTTGTGTGGACAGTTAAATATCCTACTGATTTTCTTGTTCTTGGTTCCCCACAAGTTAAATATATTTGGTAGGCCCTTCTTGAATAATGTTAATGCTAAGATAGACTGCAAAAGGATAGTGTATTCTTTGTTGGTTTAGGGGATATGCCTCATGATTTTAATTTTGCTAAATTTAGTAGACAACCCATGATAAAGAATTGCCTAGTAAAGATGAAATTAATGGCCTTGCTTCTGTGCCGTGCCTCCTAATGATCCTTTAGAACAATATTTGCTTGACCATGAAAATGATATGTTTATGAATGAAAGAAGGGAAATAGATGAAGTATTCTTTAAACAGGGACCTATTTTGAAACACAACTTTCCTATTGAAATTCTAGGGGATCCTCCTCCACCCAAGGGTGATCCCGTGTTTGAGCTTAAACCATTACCTGATACTCTTAAATATGCTTATCTTGATGAAAAGAAGATATATCTTGTTATTATTAGTGCTAACCTTTCGAGGCGGGAAGAAGAAATTATTGAAAACTACGAAGAAGCATTGTGTTGCTATTGGATATACTCTTGATGATCCTAAGGGCATTAGTCCTACTCTATGCGGCACAAAATTAAATTGGAGAAAGGCGCTAAACGGTTGTTGATCACCAACAACGGTTAAATCCTAAGATGAAAGAAGTGGTAAAAAAAGAAATACTAAAGCTTACGGAGGCGGGTTTAATTTATCATGTTCTTGATAGTCGTTGGGTAAGTAATGTCCATTGTGTCCCTAGGAAGGGAGGTATTACTATTGTTCTTAATGATAAAGATGAATTGATCCCACAAAGAATTGTTACAGGTTATAGAATGGTAATTGATTTCGAAACTAAATAAAGCTACTAAAAGGATCATTACCCTTTACCTTTTCTTGATCAAATGCTAGAAAGATTATCCAAACACATTTTGCTTTCTAGATGGTTATTCTGGTTTCTTTCAAATACCATTGTCAAAGAGGATCAAGAAAAGACCACTTTTACTTGCCTTTTAGGTACCTTTGCTTTTAGGCGTATGCCTTTTGGTTTATGCAATGCACTGCTACCTTTCAAAGATGTATGTGACTGCTATATTCTCGACTTTTGTGAAAAGATTGTTGAGGTTTTCATGGATCATTTCTCCGTATATGGAACTTCTTTTGATGATTGCTTGATCAACCTTGATCGAGTTTTGTAGAGGTGAAGAAACTAATCTTATCTTGAATTGGGAGAAGTGCCACTTTAGGGTTAATGAAGGTATTGTCTTGGGGCATAAAATTTCTGAAGAGGTATTGAAGTTGATAAAGCTAGAGTTGATGCCATTGAAAAGATGTCATGTCCTAAGGACATCAAAGGTATAAGTTTCCTTGGTCATGCGGTTTTATAGGAGGTTCATTAAAGACTTCTCTAAAATTTCTAGGCCTCTGACTAATCTCTTACAAAAGATGTTCCTTTTGTCTTTGATGATGATTCTGTAGAAGCATTTGAAATACTTAAGAAAGCCTTGATTTGCACCTATTGTTTAATACGTGATTGGAATTTACCCTTTGAAATTATGTGTGATGCTAGTGATTATCTGTAGGTGCTGTTCTAGGACAAAGAGTTGATAAGAAATTAAATGTTATTCAATATGCTAGTAAAACTCTAGGCGATTGCCGGAGAAATTATGCTCCCTCTTGAAAAAATTTTTAGCAGTTGTATTTGCTTGTAATAAGTTCATACCTTATATTGTTGATTCTAAAATAGCTTGTTCACACTGATGATGCTTCTATTAAATACCTTATGGAAAAGAAAGATGCTAAACCTAGACTTATTAGAAAGGAGAGAATCCCGTTGTAGACAACTTGTCTAGGTTAGAGAATGTTCTTGATGACCCACTAGCTATTGATGATAGCTTCACGATGAACAATTAGCTGTCATAAATGCTTCTCGTCTTTGCTCCATGGTATGCTGATTATACTAATTACATTGTTGCTAAATTTATACCACCTAGTTTCACATACCAGCAAAGAAAATGTTTTCTATGATTTAAGGCATTACTACGGGATGACCCACACCTTTATAAACAAGGAGTAGGGTGTTATTAGGCGTTGTGTACACGAGCATGAACAGGAACATATCCTTTGCAAGTGTCCTCCGGAGGCTTATGGAGGACACCAGCTGGAGATAGAACTGCACATAAGGTATTGCCATCTGGTTTTATTGGCCTCTCTTCAAAGATGCCCGTAAGTTTGTGTTGTCTTGTGATGAATGTCAAGAATTGGTAATATTAGTAGAAGTCAAGAAATGCCTATGAACTATTCACTTGTTATTGAGCCATTTGATGTTTGGGGCTTTGATTATATGGGACCGTTTCTCACTATTTGCTCAAAATGCAAATCTGAGATACCATCTACTTGGCACAATCTACTTTGGTCAATGTTTTTCCATAGAGATCCCATTGCCTAATTTAAGCGAAGAGCATGACCCACATTTAAATGAAGAACAATTATTTGTTGAAATTCGATGGTCCAAGTGGCTGGTTATTATCATATAAGCGATACCACAGAAAGCATCATATAGCGATAGCAGCTCATAGCAACTCATCATCTGCTGACAGCGATGCAATTCATCATATACCGGCAGCAGCTCATAGCAATTCATCCTTCAACAACACCTCAAGGCCATGGCACAGGAGGAGGAGGGAACAAGGTGCCTTCTTCATGATGTGGCATCATTTTGTAGTTGTGCGGCGCTTGCATTGGAAGTAGTCGTTGGGCCCGATGGAGCATTCTTTGGAGACCATGAGAATGAGGCGGCGCCGGAGCAGCAGGGAGGTTTGCCCCTACCAGACGCGTGTAGCCTATTTGGACATAGCATCGTCGAGACCGAGGCTAGATGGGACCCGATGGCGACGGCTGTGGAGGAACCCTAGTCTGCGGGCGGGGATCGAGTAGAGGAAGCGGAGAGGAGATGCAAGCGGGCAGGGGCAGATGCTTCGTGTTTGTTTTTACTTGAGGGTCGGGTGTGACACAGGCGTCGGCGATTGCATTTGAGTGTAATATAGGCACTGCGAGTCATTTCACTATTCCCTTCAATTTTAGTGAGGTTCTGCAGCACCCCCCCTCAAAAGTGAAATTAGTTAAGCCCTAGCCCATATCTCAAAAATGACTTCTTTACATCTTTTATGGCTTATTTTGACAATATACCTGAAAAGGAGAATCGGTGGCCCTTAACACGCAATTCAATTGTGGTGTGCAATGATGTATCACTCCACTTTGCTATCTGTACATTGAGGCATCATCATACATGGCATAACCTAATACATGTGCTTTCCATTGTAGAATCTGGAATATGCAATGTTTATGTTAGTTCATCGTTGCACATGATGTTTAAATGCTTATAAATCTGGTCGTCAAGTGATGGTCTTTAAGCCTCCTTCTTTGCTTCTTTTCTTGATATGTAAGATTTGCTCACATCTGTTCAATTGCTTGTTTGCATCAGCCAACCATAGGACTGTTTGCTTTGATTACTTGCTTTTCTTGATCTAACACTCTGAGCTTGTCAACAATTTAAGCACTAAGAACTGCTATAGTGGGGCCTTGTCTAACTCATAGGTGAATAAAGGTTTGGTGTACACTCTGATGGCTCTCCAAGAGTACACAGAGATCAGTTCGAAGGTATGCCTAGTTTTTACATAGTCTGGGACATAGTAAATGCTCATTTCATTGTGTGCAAGTGCAAGAGATGCGGCATGTTTCATTATGTGGTGTTGTTTTGTTATAATCTCATCCTTTTGTTCCACAATTTGGAAAGTATGCATATTTATCTTCAAGAGGCGAGTAACTAGTTTGTGTCACCTTGCGGAGAAGTGCAATGAAGATAAGATTGAGATTTCCAAGTACAAGATGTTAGGAAGGAGCCTTGCAAGAGAAGTAGGAGCTGTCTTTGAGCCTCTTCAACCTGCTAAGGTAAATCACATATGCAACTCAGCAGTTCAATTCCTTGTTTGTTTGAGGCATAGTTAATTTTCTCTTTTCAATTGCTTTATTGTCCTCACTTAATGAGATGCCCAAATAATTATGCACGATGTTAGGTGCTTGTATCACTATTAGTTGACATAATTAAAGGCCTTACCATTTAATTACTCTGCTTGAAGTGTGCTTGAAGCTTTGAAGTCTATTAACCAACTATTATTGCATAGGGCTCACAATCTAGTTTATACTATGCTAATGATTGCATAGTTTTACTGTAGTATGTTTGTATGAAACCCTCTGCTGTTCATTATGCTCCTAAGACTTTAATTGAAGTCAGAGAATATTAACTGCTTGCTTACTTATCATAACATGTTGTCTAAATTTGTAACTTAATACGTGTTTCGATTGGGCCCCAACATCATGCTCCTCACGGTGAGCTAAGAGGATTCTGTGTCTGAGGCTGCTTGACTATCTTTTTATAATTTTAAAATATCACACCTTATGCTTCATGGCGTGTAACATTTTTTTCTTAAAGTGGCGTGTAACATTATTGTTAGTCCTGTTTTGCCATGTAGTACAAAATAGTGTGTTGTTAAACTTCTTTGTTGTAACTATATTTTGCCTAGTCATATGTACTTACGAAACATTTAGGGATGAAGTGACATCAACACAAAAATACGTGGCGGTGCGGCATGGCCGTTACGAATGATTATGGATTGGAATTGGAATGTCTTTGATGTTCTCGAGCATCAACTAGGGTGGCAAGACAACGTGTACATGATTGTCAGATATAATCAACAAGTTGAGGCGGACATGCGGGTATTAGATCACGAGTCAAAAAATGAAACAAGACACGAGGTAACCATGAAGGAAATGGAATTTTGAAGACTGAAATTTGTGCTATTTGAATCCGGCCATCCTATTTTCGGAAGAGATTATAGTTCAAATGGAGTTAAGTTGATCGCCTCCATGATGTATGAGCCGTGTTTGCCAGTGTATGTAATTTGTTGTTTGTGTATGCTTTATTATCACTGTCGTACCATAATGCCCAATGGGTATAATCGGTGTAATTTCTTTATTGTATAGTGTAGGATTATTCTACCTTTCTATGCCTTGATCTCTTTGTTGTATAGTGTATGCTTTTTAGAGGTGATAGTATTGAGTAGGATAATTCTTTGAATATCTATATCGTTCAAGCAGAGGCCAACTTGCGACCATGGGCCTTCTACATCTCGTAGGATCCATGGGCCTTCGTCTCGTAGGATCCATGGGCCTTCTATGTATCGCGAGATCCATGAGCCTTCGTCTCGGAGTGTCCATGGGCCTTCGTCTCGCGGGATCCATGGGCCTTCTATGTCACGTAGGATCCATGGGCCGCCGACTCATTTATGGGTCTTATGCGGCCTTTAATGGGTAGTGGCGGCCTAAAATGGAAATAAATGCGTTTATTGGCTGACCATAATGGGCGTTAATAGGCCTTATTTGGTGATGCTATGAAAATGGCCCAACAAACTAACGGACCTAAGCGGGCGGTTTATGACGACAGTGGTGGCCCTAGTAGAAAATAGCGATGGGCGTAAGTAACGAATCTTGCAAATAAGCCCAGAATAAATGGGCTTTGAGAAGACGAAGATAACATAGGTATAAGCGGCCCAAGCTGAATAAGGGCCCTTAATGGGTATAAGCGATACACTATTCATTACGGGCCAGTTTCACCGAAACCATTAATGGGTATAAGTAATACATTGTTCATCACGGGCCAGTTTCACCACGGGCCATTAATAGGCCAAGAGTCACATAGGGCCTTATATGGGCGAAAAGGCGTCATGGGCCATACATGGGCGAAGTGAAAGCAGGCTGGAATCATATTGGATGGCCCAAATGGCGCTACGGGCCTAATCCGGATGAGGGCTTAACGGGCCTTGGGTTGAGTGGGCTGTAAATGGGCTATATCACGAACAGGTCGTTATGAGCTTTCCTTCTTTTTCCATGGGCGGCCCGTCACCTTTTGACCATGTCAAGCGGGCGGAGCTTTCACGGGAATGGGCCTCTGTTGGCCGTGCCACTGTCGGCGTATCATAAGGCAATACGTCCAATGAGTGGATGACACATCCCAACAATGAGCCGACCGTGTTTCCTCCAGCCAATGATGATTTTACCGTGGAAAATCCCCATTGGTCGGAAATATTAGCGGGTTATCGGATCAAAACCCGACCCGATAAACGCGGCGTTAAGTTACGGTGGATGCCGCGTGTCGGTCACCCTTAATGAAAGCACTTCCGTGGCGATTTATCATCATGGAAGTGGACACTTCCGTGATGATAATTTAATGTCGCATCGAACACATCTCGGACACATGTGTGACTATCTCGATTACGTCATAAATTTGTCATGGATGTACATGCATGACAAAAGCGACCTCTTGTGACAACCACGTATCATCATGGAAGTGTATATTTTGTAGTGTTGGCTTGCGCGTGAAAGCCAAGCGGCGCACCATGGGCCGGGGCTACTATCGGTGTTACGGAGCAGGGGTCCCAGACTTGCCTCGACCCACAGCGCGGCTGAGCTAGCGGCGATGCGGCCCATCTTCATCAACAAGGCATCCAAGACCCTCACGAGGTCCAGTCTCTCGTGGCGAGACGATGCAAGACCTCCTCCGGAGTAGCCTAGCCGAGCAGGCTCACGAAGCCGGAGATATCAAGGCAAAGCAAACCTCACGAGGCTCTCATAGCGTGAGCCATGACAAAGCGGTACCAGCGGGTGCGAGCGGCGCCAGTCTTGTGTGATGTCCCTATTCCTCTTTGGTGCTAAGGAGGCCAGCCTTGACGAAATCTGCAAGCATCGAGCAAGGTTGGCATATTGGTGCAGAGACCAAGACTAGGAGGGCGGCAAGGCGGAGGTCATCATGGAGCCCAAGGCGTCACCCAGAGCTTCGCGAGGCAAATACCGCTTTGTCGGGATAGCTTGTACTAGTTGTCCCCTTCAAATTTACGCCGTTGTTGGCTCCTTTCCCGAATATTGGGAAGAGGACGGGGCCCCTATAAATGGGACTAGCCACCACGGTAGGAGTAACCGACCGGAAGTTGAGATCATCCTCAACTACACAGCACAGAACACCCCAACCTCGGGAGCTGTTCTTCCTTGTCTTATTCATCATCGGCCCAAGGCAATCCACCGCCACCACCTTTGGGTAGGGTATTAGACCCTGCGATGGCGAACGAGTATAAACCTCGTGTCTTTACGTGTTGCGAGTTAAATCGAGTTAGTCACGAGATCTTAGCGAGCTAGGCGTGTCGGTGGGAGGAGAGACTACGCAGATGTTGAACCTAAAGGGTTTGCAGGAACTCCACATCGACAAACTATATTATTGACTCTAGTGCAAGTGGAAGACTGTTGGAAATATGCCTAGAGGCAATAATAAAATGGTTATTATTATATTTCCTTGTTCATGATAATTTTCTATGTTCATGCTATAATTGTATTAAGGAAACCGTAATACATGTGTGAATACATAGACAACAACATGTCCCTATTAAGCCTCTAGTTGACTAGCTCGTTGATCAATAGATGGTCGTGGTTTCCTGGCCATGGACATTGGATGTCATTGATAACTGGATCACATCATTGAGAGAATGATGTGATGGACAAGACAATCCTAAGCATAGCACAATATCGTGTAGTTAGTTTGCTAGAGCTTTTATAATGTCAAATGTCGTTTCCTTAGACCATGAGTTGTGCAACTCCTGGAACTGTAGGAATGCTTTGGGTGTATCAAGCGTCTGCATGGCGGGTGACTATAAAGGTGCACTACAGTTATCTCCGAAGAAAGTGCATTGGGTTGTACGAATCGAGATAGGGATTTGTCACTCCGTTATGACGAGAGGTATCTCTGGGCCCCTCGGTAATGCATCATCATAATGAGCTCAATGTGACTAAGGAGTTAGCGGGATCATGCGTCGCGGAGCGAATAAAGAGACTTGCCGTTAGCGAGATTGAGCGAGGTATGGGCATACCGCGATCGAATCTTGGGCAAGTAACATACCGATGGACAAAGGGAATTGTATACGGGATTGATTGAATCCCGACATCATAGTTCATCCGATGAGATCATCGTGGAACATGTAGGAGCCAATATGGTATCCAGATCCGCTATGGTTATTAGGCGGAGGTTGTCTCGGTCGTATGCATGGTTCCCGAACCCGTAGGGTCTACACATAAGGTTGGTGGCGCTAGAGTTGTTATGGGAAATAGTATATATTTACGAAGGTTGTTGATCCGGATGAGATCCACGAACATGAGGAACTCGCAATGAATGCGGAGGTGAAGATCGATATATTGGATGAAGGGTGGAGTCGGGTTGTTCTAGGAGTACTGGGGTGGCGACCAGCGTGAAAGGTGTTTGAAGGCCCGACAAGCGTTGGGGGCCTTATGGAGCCAAGGGAGGGCACACCACCGACTAAGGGCTGTCGCCTCCCAACCCCTCTCAACTTGGAGGTGGGTGCGCCTCCCAGGGCAGCCACCCTCCCGGCTAGGGGCAAGTTTCCTGGGGTGGGGCGCCCAAACCCATCTAGGGTTTCCCCGTGGCCGCCGCCCTCCCTAGGGAACCCTAGGGTGCCTCCTCCACCCCTTCCCCATATATAGTGAGGAGAGAGAGGGCAGCGCCTTCCACCATGGCAGACCCTCCCTCCTCCACTCTTCCTTCTCCTCCGTATAGCTTGCGGAAGCCTGTGAAACCACAAGCTCCACCACCACCCCGTCGTCTGCGAGTCCTCCCTCAACTTCTCCTCTCCCTTCTTTGGATCAAGAAGGAGAGACATCCCAGGCTGTGCGTGTGTTGAACATGGAGCGCTTGTCCGTTCGGTATAGGATCGAATCTTCGTGATTTGAATGCATGATGCGACTCCATCAGGCGTTCTTATAGCGCTTCAGCTTAGCGATCTTCAAGGGTAAGGCGATGCTGCCTCTCTCTCATTGCTAGCATCTCCTAGATTCATCTTGGTGACACATAGGAAAATTTTGAATTATTACTCGTTCCCCCAACCGTTGGTGCTGATATGGATTTAATGAGTTGTTACTCTATGAAGAAGGATTCGACCATTTTAGGGATATGAAATATGGTCTATGGATAATTGTGCATTTCAAGGGGTAGTACCACAGTGAGGACACTTGACCCTGGAAAGGATAATGATATTCGAAGTGGACTTGGACAAAATAAGAAGGAGTTTGTCTCGATATGTGGGGTGTCGCAAGAGTATGAAGGGAAGGTACTATTGGATATAAAGGAGGTAGAATGTTGGTAATATGGAGCAATTGTAACTCCATGATGAGTCGAGTAATCACGTCTTAGTTTGGTACAAATAGAAGGAAGGAGACATTACAATTGGATGTATTTAAGAATGCTAGGAAAATTGGATGTTGGAATAATGATCGGTTGCCCGATGATGAGTTCAAGGTTTACAAGTGATGAGATGGGCCATAAACCACATGCTCGGGGCGTTCCAAGCAAGCACACACTTGCTGAAGGAAAAACCACGGAAGAGGATATGCCTTTATCAACAAGCGATCTTATAGGAGTAAAACAAGACCTTAGAGTTGCGAAGGAATGATAGATGTTTGTTTGGCTTGCAGAATCCATGGATTTATCGAACTTAGTTCATTGATAAGAGAAATTCTGCTGGCGCTTGTGAGGATGACCGAGTGTTAGAATGCGGGATTAAGCTAAACAATATACAAGGTAATGATTTGGGTGCGGGATGGATTGATCACCATACCGACTTACTCTTATTATTAGCCTTGCTATATGGGATGGTAAATCTGAGTGACTTACCTATAGTGAAACAGCGATGATATTAAGCCTAATTTAATCCTAGAATGGTATGACAGTTTTTCCTCTTGTAAAGGGAGTTGTTGCTTATCGTAGGATATCGGTGAGGTTCAGCCCGGACCCGTTTTACTGCGGGAACCGGACAAATTGTTTGATGATCCCATGAGATATCGATAGTTGTTTAGTATTGGCGCCCGGACCGATCGATAAAAGGCCGGTCCACGAGAAGAACTATACCAAGATGAAAGGACACATGAATTGAGGAAGAAGGTTATGCCACTACGGAAGATCGAGTAGGAATTTTCCAGAATGCGAGAAAACCGCCATAACAAAAGGATGGAGTACATGAGTATTGATTGAACGTAACAATGCTTCTAAGGTGGTAGCCCAAGACCTCTGTGACGATTGATGGATTTTGAAGACCCTCGAACCTAACCTATTTCTTGCTAGCCTCTCGAATCTCGAAGCGAGATTCATTTAAAGGAGTGGTAGGTTTAACATCCAAAATTATAAATTTGGAATGTTATATTACATAAATAGTTCTGATTGTTTGTACGATTGTGGTGTGGTTGCTTGTGAAATTGAGTGAAATTTGAAACTTTTGAAAGTCAAATGAGAGGAATAAAATGACTTTCCCAAACTTTCACCTTGCATTTATTATCTCCATGAATTCAAATTCTTTTCAAATACAAAACCCTAGAGAAGATGACATGACTTCTTCCATTTAAATAAATGGAAAGAGTTTTGAAAAGATTTGAATTCAATTTGAAAATATTCCAAATTCGAAAACTTTATGCGACCCTATGAGTTTCATGAGAGAAGATAAAATGACTTCTTCAAATGCTAAGAAAGAGAGTTGGAAGTTTCAAAGATTCAAATTAAAAGTCCTTTGAAATTATTTTCAATTTGGAGTTATCATTTTTTTTCAAATTATTTTTCTCCAAAAATAAAATATTTGGAAAATAGGGTAAAATGATTCCCTACAGTAGAAAATTGGAGAAAATGGCTTTGAAATAATTTTGGTATTTTAAAATATTTTTATTTGGTTTATAAATGAACAAGTGCCTTATTTGCTTTATTTATATTTTCTGGATTTTATTTGACACTAGAAAAATGTTCATTTGGTAGCAAATCTTTTCTCAAAATTTGGATATATTATATGCCTATATAATATTCTTATTTCATTGTTTTTATTATGTAGTTTGTGTGGAAAAATGTTTAAAAAACTCTTGGAAGTGGGCCTCGCCAGCCAGTAAACCAGTCATGAATCTCCCTCCCAAGCACGAGGCGTCTTGCCCGCTGTACAGCGCCATGGGCGCGTGTCCTCCACAGACTCGCGCCCGCCTCTTGACCCCTCCTCCAAGCATCGTACCACCTCGTCCTATAAATACTCCTTACGGGCTTTCCTCTCCTCCCGCATCTCGCGCCGCTCTGCCCGCCTGTTGCCGCCTGCCCAAGTTGTCATGCGCCGCCATCGCCCGCCCACGGTATGTTGTCAGCGCCGCTCTGCCGTAGCCCTTGCCGCAGCCCGTCTGCCGCCATCCCGCCTGAGCCCGCCGCCTCGCCCGGGCGCCACTACCACTTGCCATTAGTCGGTTTCCCACGAACCGCGAACAGGTAATAAACCGCCCGGTATGGTTTATTTTTAGTTTTAGTTTTTCTTGGTTTTCTTTTAAAGCGGTTTTATTGTTTAGTTAGGTTATTTAGTGTCGTTCGCTAATTTAGATTCTATAGTGAGCGGCTTTAGTCCCATAAGCCTGCGTGAGCGTTTGTTAGATTTTTCTTTTATTTTTAATTTGGCGGGACCTAGATGCAATTAGTTTATTTTCAGATTAGCCTGATCTTCAAACCCTTGGAACTTTTACTCGTAGTCCAAATCCAATGAAACCAGCACTTCTTAATTATGATCTCCTCTATCATTAAAACAACTTAAACATATTTTGAAAGTTTAAAATTTGGTTTCAAACAGATTGTATTCAAACTTTTTGTTCATAACTTGGTTTTAACTCCGATTGAGTTGATTCTTTTTGCTAATTGAGGCTCTTGACCTAAACTTTCAGAAGACCAAATTCACTTAATTTTGGTACTGTTAGAAATTGTTTTGTTATGCAAGAGTTGTTTGCTTGTTTTGAAGTTTTCAGAGATCTTTTCTTGATTCTTTTGCATGAGTTCTTATGAATGCAATTGCTTGCTCGATAGATTGATCGAGTGTGATGAGTAGAACTATCAGGGAGTTATGAGTGAATCATCTTCATCAACATGAGAAGGCAAGTTCACACTTTGATCATATCCCTTTATTACCGGTTTTTATGCATTAGTTTCAACCCTCAAACATTGCATGAGTAGGTTTGATAACATGTGGAGTCTTGAAGTAGTTTATGAGGTAGGAACCTATTGTCTTATATTCAAACCTTGGGTGTTACTATGTTATGCTTATCTGCTATGATATGATCGTGGCGTGGATTGGTTTGAGTGATTCATGACGGATGTGAGATTTATTATTAATGGTTAACTTAAGGTGGCAACCTTAACACACATCTGGGTAGATTGGTTGGGGCACCTGGAGCACCAGCGGTTTGGGGGCACTGGAGAACCAGTGCTTGCCCAAGGGGATCTGGAGTACCCATGTGATCACCCTATGGAATGCCAGGCTCAAAGGGATCATAAGATTATTCATGCTAGAAACTTCCGTGTGCAGCCACTATCCATTATGGGCTCTGGCATAGTTAAGTAAGTTGTGGAAACCTTTCCATGATGGGCTAGTAGATTTAGGGGATTGTAGGTGTACCGACCTATCTATCGATTAAGGGGACCTCTTGGAAAAGACTGTGTCTCGGTCATCCGTTTCTCAAACATCATGAAGCGAGAAATTGACGGATGAGATCGAGTCTTGGGGGAAAGTCATGAAACCTCGTAGAGTGGACAAACTAATCATGATTAGCTGTGTCCCCGGTTATGGACATCTTGAGTATACGGTACTTGAATTGTTGATTTGATCTCATCACTTTACTCAAATAATTAGTTGGGTTATAACTATTATTTTGGGATTGAGTTGGTGGAACCTTCTTAATATTTTCAACAAACTTTGTAGTTAAATAAAATATATTCCTTTTATGTAGGAAAAAATAGCTTTTGTAAAATTAAACTTAGAGCCTCCACCGACCAAATATGCATGTGGTGATAGTCATTATTCAACATTGTTCTCTGATGTGAAATTGCTAGTACATTCAATGTCTTGACCTATATAACTGCGTCTCATGTTGCAGGAATTGTCTGACAGTAAGTGATGCGTTAGGGTTAGGATGTCTACACTCATCTTTGGTTGGTGTTGATGGGAATCCACAACCTTGTTGTTACTTCGCTATATGGATTGAGGTAATAGTATTTACGTTATTTATACATGTGATTTACCTCTGTTATAAATCCTCGATCTTGTGTGTGTCGACATACCGATCGAGGATGACACTTAACCTGAAGACTTGATCCATTGATTGAATTAGCTACCAAATCTTGGTTTCTGGTCAGATTTTCAATTTGTGAAGCAACCATATTTTATATTACCGTTTAAACTAAAATTTTACAAGGGCATTATCCTATCCATATCAACTCTCTCACCAAGTTTGGCACATTTCATTAATACATTTGCCTGTGCAATTTTTGAAAATCCCAAGAGATGTTATATGAAGCAAGTGCTAGTTTGGTTCATCAAATGGCATAAATGTTTTGAGCATCTTCATTTCTTCAAACATTGGGCCATGCCCAATTTCAGCTCTATTAGCTACTTCATATGAGTGCATCATCCAAATATCTTTTACGGACCAAATATATAGTTGCAAAGCAACTATGTTAAGATAATGGTCCATTTCCCCTCTAATTACGGGATCATAGTCCCCTAGCCTAAACACGCCCGAGACATCATGTTTGGCCGTTAGCATCTCCTTGTGAATCACAGTGACCTGATCAAGTTTGATACATCAAACTTGAGGAGGATCATTACATAAAATATTGGGCGAAGAAAGAACCGGAGGGTCACCTACCATCCAGTGTGGCGCATACCTGGTAGCGCCCCACCTCGTGGCCCCACAGTCCGGTGCCATGTTTGGCTATATGAAGTCTTTAGCCCTGAAAAAAATCAGAAGGAAGCTTTCGGAATGACGTCGGCGTCTCGGCGAACTTGGCGAAACCAATCTAGGGCTCGGTGAACTATTCTAGAAACATCCCTTCGGGAGGAAATCATCACCATCGTCATCACCATCGATCCTCTCATCGGGAGGGTAAATATCCATCAACATATTCACCAGCACCATCTCATCTCAAACCCTAGTTCATCACACTGTCCAATCTTTATCTCAAAACCTCAGATTGGTACCTATGGGTTGCTAGTAGTGGTTATTACTCCTTGTAGTTGATGCTAGTTGGTTTATTTGGTGGAAGATTGTATGTTCAGATCCTTTATGCATATTAATACCCTTTGATTATGAACATGAATATGATTTGTGAGTAGTTACGTTTGTTCACGAGGACATGGGAGAAGTCTTGCTATAAGTAGTCATGTGAATTCGGTATTAGTTCAATATTATGATGAGATGCATGTTGTCTCTCCTCTAGTGGTGTTATGTGAAAGTAGACTACATTACACTTCACAATTATTTGGACCTAGAGGAAGGAATTGGGAAGTAATAAGTAGATGATGGGTTGCTAGAGTGGCAATCTTAAACCCTAGTTTATGTGTTGCTTAAGGGGCTGATTTGGATCCATATGTTTCATGCTATGGTTAGGTTTACCTTAATACTTCTTTGTAATGCAGATGCTTGCAATAGGGGTTAATCATAAGTGGGATGCTTGTCCAAGGAAGGAAAAACCCAAGCACGGTCCACCCACATATCAAATTATCAAAGTAAAACGTGAACCATATGGCGTGATGAAAACTAAGCTTGACCATGTGTCCTCGGGGCGTATTCCTTTATATAAGAGTTTGTCCAGGCTTGCGGTTTGCTACAAAAGTTGGGCCATCTTGCCACCTTATTTTTTATTATTTGTTACCGTTACAAATTACCTTATCACAAAACTATCTCTTACCGATAATTTGGTTGCTTGTAAGAATACCTTCTTGAAAACCTTGTCATTTCATACTGCTCCTCATTGGGTTCGACACTCTTACTTTTGAAGGACTATGATAGATCCCCTATACTTTTGGGTCATCAAGACTCTTTTCTAGCGCCGTTGCCGGTGGCGCCTTTAGTAAGGAAAAATTTATATAGTGTGCTGAAATTTCTTGTAAGCTTGTTACTATGGAAGTAATCCTTTGAGGGCTTTGGGTATCTTCACCCGACGGTGAAACAAAAGTTGCTCCTCAACCTACTGAACCTACTGAAAGTGTTTACTTTGAAATTCCTTGGGTATGATAGAAAACTGCTAGCTAATCCTTTTATAGGAGATGGAACATTGCATCGGGTTTGCACCTAATCTATGTGGATGAAGTTTGTGGATTATTTAAGCTTGCAGGTATGGCGAGGATGTTATAAATAAGAAGGCCTTCCTTTATCATTGAAGGAAAGTAATTGACATGGTTTAGGCTATGTCATGATACGGGATCATGGAACTACAACCGATTGAAATTGGAAGTTCATCGGAAGTTTTATCCTATGCATCTTGTTCGTGAGCGTAATTATATATATAATTTTGGCCTATAAAGGAAAGCATCGCTCAAGCTTGGGGAGGCTTAAGTCAATGATATTCATGCCCCAATCATGAGCTCTCAAGAGAAATTATTATTCAAAAATTTTATGCTTGGCTTTCTCTCAATAATCGCTCCATGCTTGATACTTCTTGTGGTTCTTTTATGATGAAGACTATTGAATTCAGATGGGATTTATTGGAAAGAATTAAACTCAAATATGAAGATTGGGATCTCGACTAAGGTAAGGAGTTAGGTATAACACCTAAGTTTGATTGTGTTAAATCTTTTATGGATCCGATGTTTTACGTGAATTTAGCACTAAATATGGACTTGACTCTGAGATAGTAGCTTCTTTACGTGAATTATTTGCTACTCATGTTGATCTCCCTAAGGAAAGTGGTTTAAATATCATCCTCCCATTGAAGTAAAAGTAGCGAACCTATTAAAGTTGAAGAAAAGACTATGACTTATGATGTTGATCCTATTTTCCCTTGCTTATATTGAGAAACACCTTTTCTGTTAGAATAAAGGATCATGCTAAAGCTTCAAGCGTGGTTAGTAAGAGTAATACTAGAACACCTACACACAGAAAATTAAATTTGAACCTAGTATTGCTATGGTTAAAGATCTCTGGCTGATAATATTGATGGGCATGTTATTTACTTATGTGATGAAGTGCACTAGAATTGCTACCGATACTAAGGGTAAACATAGACCATTGTTGGCATACTGTTGTTTACTGTTAAAATAGGAGATCATTGTTGTGACTTGTGTGATATGGATGCTAGTGCAAGTGCAATACCTAATTCCTTATACAAAGAAATTATGCATGGTATTGCACTTGAGATAGAAGAAATTGATGTTACAATTAAGCTTGCCAATAGATACTATTTCACCGTTGAAGTTAGAGATGTTGAAGTCTTGTGTGGACAGTTAAATATCCTACTGATTTTCTTGTTCTTGGTTCCCCACAAGTTAAATATATTTGGTAGGCCCTTCTTGAATAATGTTAATGCTAAGATAGACTGCAAAAGGATAGTGTATTCTTTGTTGGTTTAGGGGATATGCCTCATGATTTTAATTTTGCTAAATTTAGTAGACAACCCATGATAAAGAATTGCCTAGTAAAGATGAAATTAATGGCCTTGCTTCTGTGCCGTGCCTCCTAATGATCCTTTAGAACAATATTTGCTTGACCATGAAAATGATATGTTTATGAATGAAAGAAGGGAAATAGATGAAGTATTCTTTAAACAGGGACCTATTTTGAAACACAACTTTCCTATTGAAATTCTAGGGGATCCTCCTCCACCCAAGGGTGATCCCGTGTTTGAGCTTAAACCATTACCTGATACTCTTAAATATGCTTATCTTGATGAAAAGAAGATATATCTTGTTATTATTAGTGCTAACCTTTCGAGGCGGGAAGAAGAAATTATTGAAAACTACGAAGAAGCATTGTGTTGCTATTGGATATACTCTTGATGATCCTAAGGGCATTAGTCCTACTCTATGCGGCACAAAATTAAATTGGAGAAAGGCGCTAAACGGTTGTTGATCACCAACAACGGTTAAATCCTAAGATGAAAGAAGTGGTAAAAAAAGAAATACTAAAGCTTACGGAGGCGGGTTTAATTTATCATGTTCTTGATAGTCGTTGGGTAAGTAATGTCCATTGTGTCCCTAGGAAGGGAGGTATTACTATTGTTCTTAATGATAAAGATGAATTGATCCCACAAAGAATTGTTACAGGTTATAGAATGGTAATTGATTTCGAAACTAAATAAAGCTACTAAAAGGATCATTACCCTTTACCTTTTCTTGATCAAATGCTAGAAAGATTATCCAAACACATTTTGCTTTCTAGATGGTTATTCTGGTTTCTTTCAAATACCATTGTCAAAGAGGATCAAGAAAAGACCACTTTTACTTGCCTTTTAGGTACCTTTGCTTTTAGGCGTATGCCTTTTGGTTTATGCAATGCACTGCTACCTTTCAAAGATGTATGTGACTGCTATATTCTCGACTTTTGTGAAAAGATTGTTGAGGTTTTCATGGATCATTTCTCCGTATATGGAACTTCTTTTGATGATTGCTTGATCAACCTTGATCGAGTTTTGTAGAGGTGAAGAAACTAATCTTATCTTGAATTGGGAGAAGTGCCACTTTAGGGTTAATGAAGGTATTGTCTTGGGGCATAAAATTTCTGAAGAGGTATTGAAGTTGATAAAGCTAGAGTTGATGCCATTGAAAAGATGTCATGTCCTAAGGACATCAAAGGTATAAGTTTCCTTGGTCATGCGGTTTTATAGGAGGTTCATTAAAGACTTCTCTAAAATTTCTAGGCCTCTGACTAATCTCTTACAAAAGATGTTCCTTTTGTCTTTGATGATGATTCTGTAGAAGCATTTGAAATACTTAAGAAAGCCTTGATTTGCACCTATTGTTTAATACGTGATTGGAATTTACCCTTTGAAATTATGTGTGATGCTAGTGATTATCTGTAGGTGCTGTTCTAGGACAAAGAGTTGATAAGAAATTAAATGTTATTCAATATGCTAGTAAAACTCTAGGCGATTGCCGGAGAAATTATGCTCCCTCTTGAAAAAATTTTTAGCAGTTGTATTTGCTTGTAATAAGTTCATACCTTATATTGTTGATTCTAAAATAGCTTGTTCACACTGATGATGCTTCTATTAAATACCTTATGGAAAAGAAAGATGCTAAACCTAGACTTATTAGAAAGGAGAGAATCCCGTTGTAGACAACTTGTCTAGGTTAGAGAATGTTCTTGATGACCCACTAGCTATTGATGATAGCTTCACGATGAACAATTAGCTGTCATAAATGCTTCTCGTCTTTGCTCCATGGTATGCTGATTATACTAATTACATTGTTGCTAAATTTATACCACCTAGTTTCACATACCAGCAAAGAAAATGTTTTCTATGATTTAAGGCATTACTACGGGATGACCCACACCTTTATAAACAAGGAGTAGGGTGTTATTAGGCGTTGTGTACACGAGCATGAACAGGAACATATCCTTTGCAAGTGTCCTCCGGAGGCTTATGGAGGACACCAGCTGGAGATAGAACTGCACATAAGGTATTGCCATCTGGTTTTATTGGCCTCTCTTCAAAGATGCCCGTAAGTTTGTGTTGTCTTGTGATGAATGTCAAGAATTGGTAATATTAGTAGAAGTCAAGAAATGCCTATGAACTATTCACTTGTTATTGAGCCATTTGATGTTTGGGGCTTTGATTATATGGGTAAATCTCGAATAAAAGATCTAACCAAATTCAACTTGAACCCTGTTGCAAAAGAATCAATCTAATAAAGACGAAAGTCAAACGAAGAAAACAACTCGGTTCTAGCAAGTTGAAACTAAGTCAATTTTACATGCGACCTGACCCAAAATCGGTCAAATCTCGTCTATCCATCCCAAGATCATCTGGTACTCACAGTACATCGATAAAGTAATCAAAGTTCAATCACACCTGAATATCATTAAGCGATTCTCATATAGAGTCTTTATTACAAGGAATAAATATGGCTCAAGGCCAACTCATGAGAAATAAAACTAATAACCTGCGAGCGTCGAAGATAAGCGAGTCCATCCGACTCAAAGGGCAATCGCCAAGCGCGGAGCGTAGCCTCACTCCTGATCGAATATATCTCGCAACATAATACGTTGCAGCCATGTAGGTCAGCTTTGGAATAAGCTGGCAAGTCATGAAGAATAACAATAATAAAGTTACTAACTCTATATGCATTTTGGTGGAGCTCTAAGTTTCATCATTTTGAAAAGCAAATTTTATCCTACTACAAGGACTTGCTTGCAAATTACTACATTTGTTGGTAGTTATTGAGATGGTTCCGCCAACCAATATCTCGTTCCCAATTATTAAGTAATAAAACCCTCAAATTAATTTATTAGTTTTAGTGTTGAGATATCCGAATACTTCCAAGTTCGAGGCTCAAATGTCCGTAACGGACACGGCTAATCGATTAGATCTTTAACTCTCAGAGGGTTGCGACTTTTCCCAAGAATCATTCCCTCCTTTAAAGTCTTCACTTCATGGTGTTTGAAGCGGACAATGAAACAGGGTCTTCCGAGAGTTCTTCGGCTACTACGGTACCCATCCAATCCTACCGTTCTTCTACTTCTCGTAGTACCGTCCAGCCAGCGTACTACTAGGGTCAACCCACAGAGCCCATAATGGCTTGCGGCTGCTGGTAAGCTTCGGTCATGGGGCATCCATCCTTCTCTTTGTGGCTGGGTGAAGCTTTCCGAGGATGTCATGGCGCTTCTCCATGCATCCCGCCACCCTGGTGCTCGAGGTGCCCGTCAACCGTCCTCCACCCAGTAGTGATTTTCCGAAGTCCATCTTGATCATTGTAGTTCATGGGGTTGTCATCATCATTGACTCTCGCATCCTGCTTATGAATATCACTCATACCCAAAACCCGTCTACGAGCATAGCAAAGTAACTACTACGTCCCGGGGTCATGGTAACAAAGGAGTTGGTTCATCCTACCACATGATACTACTCAAGTTTAATGACTTCAAGATTTCACTACTGCATGCATGGTGGGGTGGTGACAATTACTAAATGCACAAAAACATAGGTATAGAAATAACATGATCAAAACTTGCCTTGCTGATGATCCTCGTAAGCTAAAGAGTCATAGTAGCAAGCTTCACTGGAAACTCTACGAGACAAACAATAACACAATAAGCACAAAGCAATAGGATCACACAACATAACAAAAGTAACATAACATAACAAAACAACCAAAACCAAATCCAAAGGAAAACTCAAAGAAAAACCACTCAAAGTTTTCCTTACTCAAACAATAACTAAAATAGTTTTTTAATATAACAAAAATTCCTTAATATAACCTAATCATGGTTTTAAGTTAACTTAACGAAAAGGTTTCACTAAGCAACTAGGAGCAAAAAGAATTAATTAAAAAGCTATTATAAAACTCATTTTAGGCCTAATCCAATTTCTATTAAGAAAAATAAATTAAAACTTTTATTAATTATAAATAAAAGTTCATCTACTAGAGTGAGAAACTAACCTAGAATAACTAATCACAAGTTAAAAATAAATTCATTTACTAATTAAAATATTAGGAAAAGCAGGAACTAGTTAATTAATTAGGATTAATAGGATTCTGCTTAAAACTAATTATTTATTAATCCTAAAATACCCAAGTTAATTTCTAGGGTTTGGCAATGTTAAAATAAAGTTGGGACAAAAGAATCATGCAAAAATAATTTTTCTAACTCAAGTTATAGCAGATTTACTATTCTGACCAAAACTAATTTAAAGCAATTTTAATTAATTTTAACATAGCTAAATATATATTCTACAGAAACTACATAAAATTTGCAATCCAAGAAAAAATAATCACTCAAAAATATTAAACAGAATAAAAGATATGAATTTTGAAAAGAAACTATTCGCTAAATCAGAAAATCAAAATAAAAAAAAAAGCCTAATGGGCCTAAATGCTCTTGCGTTAAATAGTCTAACGGGCCTAGGGTTAACTAAACGAACCGGCCTAAAAATAAAAAACCTAACTAATACTAAACTGAATGAACCGCGGTTTTCTAATAAAACTTACCTTGAGTTCTAATCGTGGCCGTTGATTTAGGATCGGACGGGAGGTGTTGCGTGGCTTACGAGTCCGGCGGCGTGGCGCGGCAGTCGTCAGGGCTTGAGCATCGGGAGGTCGGGAGTCGCCGTCTGGTCTGGGAGGAGTGGTTGGTGGGTGGGGTGGTCGGGAGGGTAGGGCGTCGGCGCGACTTTGGCGTGCGAGCCGGCTCAGCCGAGCTGAGGGAGGGAGAGGTCCAACGAGGTCTCGGGGAATGGGTGCGGGCTCGGCTTTTATAGCCGGGTTCGTCCTCGCTGAGAGTCGATCGGAGGATCGGAATCCGGATCCTTCGGATCCGCGATCCCTGCAGCGTGCATGGGCGAGGGAAGAAGATGGGCAGGGGCCCACGGTCGAGAGAGAGAGAGAGAGAGAGGGCGAGCGTGGTGGCGAGCAAGTGGTTGAGGGGTGAGCTGGGCGCTGGCTCGGTCGCAGTGGGTGCCATTGGGCCAAGGGTAGGTCTGGCGCTGGGCTGGGTACCTATGGCACCCAGGGGTTTTCTTTTAAAACTTTATTTTTAAATAAAACAAAACAGAAATAAAACAATATCTATAAATATTTTATATAGGGTATATATATACCAAAATGATCAGGAATATTCCCTTTAATTTGAACATTTTCCAAAGGCAAAATCAAACTTTATAAAAATCCAATTTTTTCAAATTCAAATAAAATTCAGATTTGAATCCAAATCTTTTGGCATTGTTTCCTCTGATATTTTGGAGTGTCATGTTTGCTCCTCTCATACTTTTGATCAAGTATTTATCGAGCTTAGTTTTTGAAATGTTTCCACATGCCAAAGTTTGAAATTCAAATTCAAAACTCAAAATTCTCTGAAACTTCAAATGACATTCAAATTCAAACAGGATGCATAGGATGCTTAGCTATAATTGTAAAACATTCCAAATAGGAAATTTGGGATGTTACAAACCTACCCATTAAGATGAATCTGCCCTCGAGATTCGGGTTGCTAACAAATAGGTGCGGGTGGTCTCAAGAAGATCTTCTTGCGTTCCCAGTGGCTTCTTCCTCGGTGTGGTGACTCCACGCACCTTGCAGAATTGATGACCTTGCTGCGGTGACTCGCTTGCAGTCTCGAGAATTCGGACGGTTTCTCCTTGTAAGTCGATCCTTTGCAAGCTGTATGGCCTCTAGGGCTGTGTCTCTCACGGAACATCGGCCATGTCGGCATGGCACTTCTTCAGCTGAGAAACGTGAAAGACATCATGAACTCCGGACAATCCTTCCGGCAATTCCAACTTGTATGCAACTTCTCCATGACGTTCGAGGATTTTGTAGGGGCCAATGAATCGGGGTGCTAACTTTCCTTTGACACCAAACCTCTTGATTCCACGAAGTGGAGACACACGAAGATATGCTCGGTCTCCCCTTCGAAGTCACCTCCTTGCCTTCGTCGGCATAACTCTTCGTCTCGATGTGCTATCTTGAGCCTGTCTCGAATCAGCTTGACTTTCTTTGGAATCCTTGATAAGGTCGGAACCAAAAGTGATCGATCTCCAACACTATCCCACAAAATGGTGTTCGCACCTCCTTCCGTATAGAGCTTGAAGGGCCATCTTCAAACGGATTGATAACTGTTGTTGTATGAGAACTCTGTTGGCAAATTATCATCCCAGCTAGACCCATAGTCTATTACACAAGCTTCAACATGTCCTCCAAATCTGATTGACTCTCGGTCTCCATCTGTCTGGATGGTGTCTAATTCACCTCGACCCAAAGTTTCATGCCCTTCCAAAACTTTGAGGTAAACGCGTCCTCTATATGACACGATTTTCCTCGAACTCCATGCGACATACGATCCTGGTCATGTATATCTTGGCCAACTTGGCCGTATAGGTAGTCTTCACGGGAATGATGAGCTACCTTGGTCAACGATCAACCACTACCCGGATAGAATCATAACCGACGGGTCGGTAATCCTGTGATGAAATCCATACCAAGTTTCTCCCATTTCCAATCGGAATCGGCAAAGGTTGAAGTAACCCTCTGGCTTCGATGTTCCCTTTACCGTTGCAAACATCTCATCGTACTCGGCAATATCCTTCTTCATACCGCCCACCGAAACTTTGCTTCAAATCCGGTACATCTTGGTGTTGCGGGTGAATCGAGTACGTGAATCATGAGCCTCCTGAAGAATTAGCTTCCGAGCTCGGGATCATTGGGCACATAAATCGATCCTCAAACCATATAGTTCCATGTTCATCCTTACGGAATCCTTTAGCTTTTCCTTCATCCATCTTTTGCTTAATCTCATCAATTTTTGTCCGACTTCGGCTTACGAATCCTTTCGGCCAAAGTGGACTGAACTTCCAGAGTTGCAACATATCCTCCGGAACTATCTCCTCGGAGATCTCGAGGTCATCAACTAACTCTTGGGTAATCCTCCGCGTAAAGTATTCCATAACTCTTACGGCTCAAAGCATCTGCTACAACATTAGCTTTACCGGGTGGTAATGCAATCTCATGTCATAGTCCTTTATCAACTCTAGCCATCTCCTCTTGAGGTTCAATTCTTTGTGAAGATATACTTCAAACTCTTGTGATCTGTAGACATCACAAAGATTTCCGATGAAAATGTCTCGGTCTTGAGTGCATGCACTACGCTAAACTCCAAATCATGTGGCATAATTCATCTCATGAGGCTGATGTCGGAGGCATAAGCTACAACCTTACCTTCCGCATCAATACTCCTCCAGTCCTTGCGAAGCGCCCAAATAAACCTGGTATTCCTTGTGTATGTCCGGCAAAATCAACAGGGCTGTGACCAACCGTTTTTCAATTCCAAACGCTTCACATTCCTCGGTCCAAACATACTTGGCTTCCTTCTTCAACAGCTCAGCCATGGGCTTGGCAATCTTGAAGTTCTCAATGAACCTCGATAATATCCTGCAGTCCGAAAACTGGGATCTCCTTGGTGGTGGGTGGCCCAATCGGTGACTGATTCAACCTTGGCGGGATCAACTGCTATTCCTTCTCCTGAAATAACATGTCCGAGGAATCCAACTTCCTTCAACCAAAATTCACATTTGCTGAATTTGGCATACTGATGTTCTCAAGTTTCTCCGGAACTAGGCGAAATGTTCCTTATGCTCTTCCTCGCCTTGGAGAAAATCAATATATCATCGATGAACACCACGACAAACTTGTCCAGATATTCCATGAACACCTTGTTCATCAAATTCATAATATGCAGGAGCATTAGTCAATCCAAATGACATGACGGTATACTCATATAAACCATACCGTAGTGAATGCTGTTTGGGTATATCCTTTTCACGAATTTTCAACGATGATACCCGATCAAGATCGATCTTAGAAATACCTTGGCTAACAAGCTGATCAAACAAGTCATTGATCATGGCAGGAGGTACTTGTTCTTGATGGTTACTGTTCAATGCACGATAATCCACAACCATCCTCAAGCTTCCATCCTTCTTCTCTACCAAAAGAACTGGGGCTCCCAAGGTGATGAGCTTGGGCAATATATCCTTTCTCCAATAACTCATTTATTTGATCCTTGATCTCTTTCAACTCATTCGGTGGCATCCGATAAGGTCTCTTGGATATTGGGGCTCTTGGGCAATAGCTCAATCAAATTCAATGTCCTGTTCGGTGGCATTCTGGTAATTCCTCAAGGAACACATCGGAAAGTCTTGCACTCTTGGCACTTCCTCTGAACAACTCCGTGAGAATGAACTGATTCTTCATCTGGCATGCACGGCTACATTGATCCTCTTACACTCCGGGGTGGTGAGCAGAATAGACTTCTTGAACACGATCAATGTCCCTTCAAACTTTGACAACCAATCCATGCCTAGGATTACATCCAAGGTCTGAGTTTCCAACACTATAGAGGTCCACGAAATTTGTGGTTCGATGTTGAGGTGCGGACAGCCTACACACGCCATCATTTCTCCTCTGCGGAACTGAAGGGGCTTCTAAGGTTCTATGTCGCAACCCGTACTTTTCCACAACTACCTTGATATGAATGAATCGTTACACGGAATCGAGAACCAAAACTGAGCGTGAATTCAATAAAACTTACAACCACAGTGTCGGCTGATCATAGGCGTCCTCTGTCGATGTGGTAGTTCACTGGCAGAGGCAGTTGAGGCTTCTTGCTGAGCCTCCATTGCCATTTCCATTCCTCTGCGGCCTCCGGGCGGTCGGTGGCGTAGTGCCTGTCTTACGGCACTTGACGGTGATGTGGCTCAGATCCTTGGGCAGGGCGGAAGCAGTCTTGCGTACCATTTCCATTGCCATTGCCATGGCCTGACTTGTTGTCCTAGCTGCGGTTGTTCCATTTCCTCCATGGTTATGACCTCCATGGTTATGATGGGTGTGCCCTCTGAGTATGGTGCAGGGGGCCTTGAGCTCCCGGTTGTGCTTCCCTTGGCTGCTTCGCTTGCCTTTTATCGCTGCTGCTTGCCTTCAAGAATGGTGGCCTTGTCTACCGCTCACGTAGTTGTTGAAATAGCCACAATAAGCTGCATCTCGTTCATCATTGAGTCCCTCGGAACTTCTCTTGGCGGCATCTGTGGCCCACATCATGGGGGCATGCGGCGAGCCTGAATTCATCCCGTCTTGTGCCCGATCGGTTCCCTGCGCAAGTTGCGGAACTCACCTTCGACTCATGGCTCCAGTGAGACATGAGGCGTGGAAAACCCTTTTGGAATTGATCCCAAGTGGCGGTACCAATGGGAAAAGTGGGGTGTAATTCTCCCACCAAGCTGCGGTCCATCCGGTTTGTGACAAGCGCACCTTCTCAAATCGGTGCATCCAAGGTTAGCTCTCTTCCGCTTTGGGGCCAATCATCGCCACAATCCTCGGTGGTACTAGAGAACCGGCGGATTCAATCTCGACGAGTCAAGTTGTCCCGGGTGGGTGGTGGTGGTGGCGGTGGATTGTTGGCGTTGTTGGATTAGAAAAGGTGCATCGTGCATTCCTGTTGGAGCGGTGGGTGACTCCGGAGAAACGTGTCCGTCTCGGAGGCATCTGGTGTTTTGGAGGGATGAAAGATTAGAATAGAACAATGGTTATGAGGAATAACACTACCCATAAATGCACAATCATAACACACCAATCATTTATTCATTCCACTCAAACATGGTTCAAACTCGATTACAAAAGCTCATGACTAATGAAGGAAAACATCCCTGGATCGGAAAAAGTAAAAGGTAACATGGTGGTCGACTAAAAGTCTTCATCGATGGCGCCTCCTCTTGGGGTTTCCTTGTGGTACTCCCTTGAAATCCTGATCATTGCTCATGAGGGTGCTTCATCTCCCTCGGGTAAGGTCCTCTCCAAGTCCATCTTTTCCTCTATCACGGCAAGCTTCATCTTGGTCGTCGACTATCTCCATGAAGTCCGTGATTTCTTCCTCATGGCCGGAAGTCTGGCGTGCCTTCTCCTCCGATTCGTTGGAACAAAAGCTTCGGGTGTCTTGATTCCAGTCGAATCTCCGTTTCAGAAGACACTCCAAGTCTGGATGTCAGAAGGGAATCGTCCTCAATAGTCGGATGATATCTCCATTCCTTGCCCTCGAGAAACCATGGCGAGTCGGTGATCGAGCTCGGCCTGTCTCCCCTCGGAGATGTCCAAGTGCCGATAGATCGCCCGTCCCTTCCGATGATCGTTGAACTCGGTGAACTCAAAGTTGATAGGCTCCATGTGTCCTCAAGGTTCTCCCAGGATATGCACTTCAATCCTGGCGGGTGTCGTCGGAAGTGCATTAGTTGGCTTCCGGTGATCGAGGCGAGCAATCTTCAGTGCTTCACCATCTGGACCACTTTCTTCGAAGGGCATCGTCTCATCGGGTTGGCGAACTCGGTAAAAAAGGGGTGAACTCGGCCATCTAGAATGTTCAAATGGGAGAAAATCGAAATTGAGCAGGGAGAATTATGGAATGAAAAGGATTTAAAGTAAATGGTCTCTTAATGGCTTTCCGATCCTGGGTTCGATCCTACGGTGGCGTGTGCTTTGATACCATCTCTGTGGCGACTGACCCAAAATGGTCAAATCTCGTACATACCATCCCAAGATCATCTTTGGTACTCACATACATCGATAAAGTAATCAAAGTTCAATCACACTGAATATCATTAAGGATTCTCATATAGAGTCTTTATTACAAGGAATAAATTTGGCTCAACCAACTCATGGAAATAAAACTAATAACAACGGAGCGTCGAAGATAAAGTCCATCCGACTCAAAGGCAATCAGGCGGGCGTAGCCTCCTCGATCGGAATATATCTACCAACATAATCGTTGCAGCCATGTAATCGCTTTTGGAATAAGCGGCAAGTCATGAAGAATAACAATAATAAAGTTACTAACTCTATATGCATTTTGGGTGGGCTCTAAGTTTCATCATTTTGCGAAAAAAATTTTATCCTACTAGTGGACTTGCTTGCAAATTACTACATTTGTTGGTAGTTATTGAGATGGTTCCGAACCAATATCTGTTCCCAATTATTAAGTCATAAAACCCTCAAATTAATTTATTAGTTTTAGTGTTGAGATATCGAATACTTCCAAGTTCAATAAATGTGTAACGGGGACCCGGCTAATCGATTAGATCTTTAACTCTCGGAGGGTTCCTTTTTCCCAAAATCATTCCCTCCTTTAAAGTCTTGCACTTCATGGTGTTTGAAGGCGGGCCGAATAAACAGGGTCTTCGGAGATTCACCTCTTGCGGTCCCATCAATCCTACCGTTCTTCTACTTCTCGTGTCCTCCGCCGCGTCACTACTAAGGTCAACCGCGAGCCCATAATGGCTTGGGCTGCAAACTTCGGTCATGGGGCATCCATCCTTCTTTTGTGGCTGGGTGAAGCTTTCCCTGATGTCATGGGCTTCTCCATGCATCGGCCCCCAGGTGCTCGGTGCCGTCGTCCTCCCCCGTAGTGATTTTAAGTCCATCTTGATCATTGTAGTTCATGGGGTTGTCATCATCATTGACTCTCGCATCCCTTATGAATATCACTCATACCCAAAACCCGTCTCTGAGCATAGCAAAGTAACTACTTCCGGGGTCATGGTAACAAAGGGGTTGGTTCATCCTACCACATGATACTACTCAAGTTTAAGGACTTCAGATTTCACTCTGCACATGGTGGGGTGGTGACAATTACTAAATGCACAAAAACATAGGTATAGAAAAACATGATCAAAACTTGCCTTCGATGATCCTCGTAAGCTAAAATTTAGTACAAGCGCACTCGGAAACTCTACGAGACAAACAATAACACAATAAGCACAAAGCAATGGATCACACAACATAACAAAAGTAACATAACATAAAAAACAACAAAACCAAATCCAAAGGAAAACTCAAAGAAAAACCACTCAAAGTTTTCCCCTACTCCAAACAAAACTAAAATAGTTTTTTATATAACAAAAATTCCTTAATATAACCTAATCATGGTTTTAAGTTAACAACAAAATTTCACTAAGCAACTAGGACAAAAAATTAATTAAAAGCTATTATAAAACTCATTTTAGGCCTAATCCAATTTCTATTAAGAAAATAAATTAAAACTTTTTTAATTATAAATAAAAGTTCATCTACTAGGTGAGAAACTAACCTAGAATAACTAATCACAAGTTAAAAATAAATTCATTTACTAATTAAAATATTAGGAAAACAGGAACTAGTTAATTAATTAGGATTAATAGGATTCTGCTTAAAACTAATTATTTATTAATCCTAAAATACCCAAGTTAATTTCTAGGGTTTGGCAATGTTAAAATAAAGTTGGGACAAAAGAATCATGCAAAAATAATTTTCTAACTCAAGTTATAGCAGATTTACTATTCTGACCAAAACTAATTTAAAGCAATTTTAATTAATTTTAACATAGCTAAATATATATTCTACAGAAACTACATAAAATTTGCAATCAACAAAAAAAATCACTCAAAATATTAAACAGAATAAAAGATATGAATTTTGAAAACGAAACTATTACGCTAAATCAGAAAATCAAAATAAAAGAAAAAAAAAGCCTAATGGGCCTAAATAACTTTTAAATAGTCGCAGGCTAGGGTTAACAAACGACGGCCAAAAAAAAAAAACCTAATACTAAACCGAAGAACCGGCGGTTTCTAATAAAACTACCCCGGGGTTCTAATTGCTTGATTTAGGATGGGGGGAGGTGGCGTGGCTTACGATCCCGACGGCGGGAATCGTCAGGGGCCTCGGGAGGTCAAATCGCCGTCTTGGTCTTGGGGAGGTCGGGGTGGTTCGGTGGGGTCGGGGTGGTCGGGGAGGGTGGGGTCAGGGCGACTTTGGAGTGCAAGCCCAGCTCCTGAAACCGAGCAGGAGGAGGGTCGCGAGGTCTCGGGGAATGGGGTCGGGCTCGGCTTTTATAAGGGTTGTCCCGCGAAGTCGATCGGCGGATCGAATCCCGGATCCGGATCCGGGATCTCGCGGGTCGTGGGAGGGGAAGAAGATGGGGGGGCCGGTTGAAGAGAGAGGGGCGGGTGGCGAAAGGGGTTAGTCGAGGTGTTTGGGCCCTCGGCTTTTGGCCATGGGCAGCTTTGGGCGGGGAGGGGGGGCCTTTGGTTTGGGCGGGGTGGCCTAAATTTGGCGCCCCAAAGTTTTCTTTTTAAAACTTTATTTTTTAAATAAAACAAAAACGAAATAAAACAATATCTATAAATATTTTTATAGGGAATATACCAAAATGAGGGAATATTCCCTTTCATTTGAACATTTTCAAAGGCAAAATCAAACTTTATAAAAATCAATTTTTCAAATTCAAATAAAATTCAGATTTGAATCCAAATCTTTTGGCATTATTTCTCTGATATTTTTGGAGTGTCATGTTTGCTCCTCTCATACTTTTGATCAAGTATTTATCGAGGCTTAGTTTTTGAAATGTTTCCCACATGCCAAAGTTTGAAATTCAAAGTCAAAACTCAAAATTCTCTGAAACTTCAAATGACATTCAAATTCAAACATGATGCATAGGATGCTTAGCTATAATTGTAAAACATTCCAAATAGGAAATTTGGGATGTTACATTACATGTAAAACTTTGTTTAAGTTGATTAGTGGAGCGGCGGTTTAGAGATGAAACTCGAGCGTTTGAATCACGATTCCGATGCGGCGAAGATAGACTAGAAAAGAATCGGATCTGAAATCGCTATGAGAAAAATAGCGGAATAAATCCGATGAGAAAGAAAAGCGCCGAGCGGTTGAGCAGCGGACGTTCATTAACGAAGCAAACCGGTGATCACGTTCGTTAGGGCGAGCGGTCGACAACAACGCTAAACAAAACCGGAAGAAAAAACTGGCGATCTAGGCTTCCGGAAAGAAAACCGAAGCAACCGATCTAGAAAACCGGGCGAAACTAGACGAGCGAACGATTTATGAAAAACCGAACGAGAAAAAGGTGTGTTGAAGTACCTCGAAGCGAGGGGCTCGTGGTTAGTGTGGCAAGCGGGGCGTTAGAAGCGGCGGTGGTGAGGCGGCGGTGTAAAGGCGGCCAGCTCTTGCTGCTCGCGGAGAGAAGAGGTGTTGGTTTGATGTGTTAGAGGGGGTGCTTGGGTATTTATATTGGGGAGGGTTTTGCTTGGGGTGGGGACAAGAAATAGACTAGGATTAGGAAACAAGAGGAAAAGATCTAGAGACAAACACGGAATAAGCGGAAGTAGGACAAAAGTCCTACTAGGATTTGGAAAAAGGCGGCGGCTCCCTCGTGGCGCTGGCCAGCGATGTTGTAGCCTCTGGCGACCGGTGGCAGCGGCGGGCCTTTGGCCCAAAAGCGAGGTTTTTAAATCGGTTTAGTAGAAAAATACAGAAAAAAATCTAAACGAACTCCAAAATTAATAAAGTAAACTTGACTCCTAAAAATGAGTGAAACAAATGAACTTTACTCGAGGCCTAAAATGCAATTTTTGAAAACCGCATTTTTCCTAAGGCAAATAAACTCAAGAAAAATCAAAATTTGATTTATTTATTAAATCTTCATTTTTCCTAAATTTTGGGAAAGTCATATTATTCCCTCTCTTATTTTGATATTGGAAAAATATTTGAAGATAAAATAAATAAATCAATGATCCTCTTCTCATAGTTTTGAGAGAACTCAAATCTGAAAATTTGAAATCTACAACTCTCTCCAGGGTCCTTGAGTTGCGTGAAATTTCTAGGATCAACAAAATGCAAGAAAATATGATATGCATGATGATCTAATGTATAACATTCCAAATTGAAAATTTGGGATGTTAAAACCTACCATAAGATGAATCTAGCCCTCGAGATTGGGTTAACTAGAAAATAGGTGAGGTGATCCTTGAGCAAATCTTCTTCTCTTTCCCGGTGGCTTCATCCTCGGTGTGGTGGCTCCACTGAACCTTGCAAAACTTGATAACCTTCTGCGAGTAACTCTCTTTGGCATATTGAGAATCTGTTGGTTTCTCCTCATATGTTAAATCATCCTTCAACTGAATTTCTTCAAGTAGCCTTTGTATCTCTTAGCGGTACTTCCGCCATCTCGTGACATTTCTTGGTGAGAAACATGGAACACGTCATGAACTCGACAGTCCTTTAATTCCAGCTTATAAGCAACTTCTCCCATGCGTTGCAAGATCCTATACGGTCCAGCGAAGCGTGGTGCTAATTTTCCTTTAACTCCAAATCGCAACTCCTCGAAGTGGGGATACTCTAAGATAAACTCGTCTCCAACTTCATATTCTGCCTTGCGTTTTGAATCCATAGCTTTTACATCTGGGCTACCTTGAGCCTATCGCGAATCAACAACCTACATTGGACTCCTTAATCAAATCTGGTCCAAACAAAGCGGTCTCAACCGTCCCATGATGCGGTGTCCTACACCTCCTTCCGTCTGAGCCTCGAAGGTGCCATCTTCAAGCTGGTTTGGTAGCTTGTTGTTATAAGAAAATTCAGCATCTGCAAGTTATCGTCCCAACTAGATCCATAGTCTAGTGCACAAGCTCTCGGCATATCCTCCAAAATCTGATTGACTCTCGGTCTTCCATACATGCGTGGGTGAAAAGCATCTTGAATTCTAGCCGTTCCTAACGTTTCATGCTGATTCCAAAACTTTGAGGTAAATTGGTTCCTCTATCGATACAATACTCCTCGGAACTCCGTGCAAACACACAATTCTGGTCATGTATATCTTTGCCAACTTAAGCTGCTATAGGTAGTCTTATTTGGAATGAAATCGCTACCTTAATCAAGCGGTGACTATAACCCAAATCGAATCATAGCCTGAGCGAGTCTTTGGCAAGCCCGTGATGAAATCCATGCCTAGTTTATCCACTTCCATTGGGTATTGGCAATGGCTGCAACAATCCTCTAACCGATGTAGCCTTCACTCTCGACATACAAAACTACTACATACTCGCGATATCCTTCTTCATTCCGGTCCACGAGCGTTTCCTTCAAATCCAAATACATCTTGGTATTTCTGGGTGAATCGAATAGGGTGAATCATGTGCCTCTTGCAGAATCAACTTCACGATCTCGGGTCATTTGGCACATACACGGTCCTCAAACCATAGGGTATCGTGCTCATCCTCCACGAAATCCCTTTGCTTTTCCTTCGCTCATTTTCTTCTTTATATCCATAATCTCTTTGTCCTTTTACGAGCTTCCACGATTTTATCCATCAAGGTAGACTGAATCTCAATGCTGCTTCGTAGCCTCTGGAACTATTTCCAAACATAGCTCTCGAAGGTCTTGACTAACTCCTTGGTATTCCTCCCATCATTAGTGTATTGGCGTGGCTCTTACGGCTCAATACGTGCTGCTAGCGTTAGCCTTCCGGGGTGATAATGCAATCTCATATCATAATCCTTAATAAGCTCCAACCATCTCCTCTAGATTTAATTCCATTACGTGAAGATGTACTTCAAACTCTTGTGATCCATGTACACCTCACAATGATTTCCAATGAAAATGTCTCCATGTCTTCAAGGCATGCACTACGGATGCTAACTCCATATCATGTGTGGCATAATTTAATTCATGAGGTTTCGGTTGTCGTGAAGCATCTGAAACAACTCTTCCTTCCTGCATAACCTTGCTCCAAGTCCTCGGCGTGAGCGTCACAATACACCTCATAATCCTTGGTCGATCTGGAAAAATTAACCTTGGTGAGGTAACCAATCTTTTCTTCAACTCCTGAAAACTTGCCTCACAATCCTCAGTCCATATGAACTTGGTATCCTTTTTCAGCAATTCCGTCATAGGCTTTGCAATCCTTGAAATTCTCAATGAATCTTGGTAGTATCCTGCGAGTCAAAAACTCGGATCTCTCAACTATCGTTGGTGCTTCCCATTTATTCTGGTCTCAACCTTCATGGGGTCAATGCTATCCCTTCTCCGGATATAACATG